>VYZX01021941.1:48850-86733 GCA_013401335.1 Brachypteracias leptosomus
TTTTTTTTTTTTTTTTTTTTTTTTTTAATGGCAAGGATATATACTTTGAGTGCTCATCATTTCTCAGAATAGCTTTGATAGAAAACTTTCAGGACTGGGACAGGTAAAGCTGCCTTGGAGCAGGGGATGGAATAAATGACATCTGACTTCCTTTGATACTGTACAGATGCATTTAGAAGTGTTTATCTCGATACTGTTGTCACATTTCCCACCAGTAGTGGAGTAGACATTCTGCCTCTTGTCAGGTAAAGCCTCATAAACTCAAGGTTTAGTGTTTTGCAGAACTAGGGCTGCTTTAAGACCTGGAGTCTAAATAAAGTTATTTTCTCAATTGACTGCCTTCATATTTCAGCATCTGACTAGAGACACATTTCATGGCTGCTGAGTGTTTGCCAGTTAGTAAGTTAGTTCATATAAAAAAGCCATAAAGGTTTTATTCTAACATATCAAAGACATTGCAGGGTGGGCTGGCAGAAGAGTGGTGAGATTTTTTTTTTTATTATTTTTTAATGCTAGTTTGACAAATCACTGTAGCTGAAAGGGATGATAGCAAAAACATTGTCCCGGTGCATCCTTGCACTGTTTTTCTTTGTTCTTGTTGCCTGAAGTCAAATGTGAACATGCTCAAGCAGAGAAGGAACAATCAAAGTCAGCTTTAGATCAGTCTCATCTCCCAAAATTGAAAGGACATTCAGTTCAAGCTGGCTCCACAGACTTACAAATTATTTCCTCAGTCTCAGACATATTACTGTCTGAATTTTAGATTTGCTATTTGTATACTGCAGTGCTTCTGCCTGCTGGTCCAGGACAGTTAAGATGGGAGTTATTTGTGCATTTTTAGTGTGCGTATGCTGTATAGTCTGCAGATTTTGTACATAATTGTTGGAAGCAAGGTTTGCTCTGTCTATCCTGATTGCTTGTAAATGAAAGGATAACGTAATATGTGCTTTTTACTTAGGTTACAAGAACTACGGGAACATTTCTGTCATATATTTGGAATCAAGTGATTTGGGGAAAAAAGTAGCTTTCCTTTTATACATACAGGTTTTAAAAAGGATCAACCTTTAGAAAACATCTGCTAGGAAGTGATTTCCTGACAGAACTAAACAAATGCAAATTAAAATCTCAAAGAGGAAACCAACCCCTAACTTTTTATTATTAGGACTATTTGTTTAATGTCTGTCGCTTTTAGCCTTCCCTATAAATCCTGGGAGCATAACACATGATTTCTCATATTTGGGATGGAAAAAATTGTAGTTTAAAGGCTGCATACCAGCTGGGCTCAGGAGAAAGAGTTGAGGTGGAAGATACATCTTATAAGGCTGTTCTCATCATTCAACCGAAGTCTGATACACAGTGATTTTGGGCCTGCCAGCACTGCTGTGTCCCATGTCTTCAGTTAATCAGGAAAGATTTTGGTGAAGAACAAATCTATCTACAAACAGGAAGGAGAAAATAGAATGACAGTTATATCACTGACCATGTTGTGAATCTGGAGAGATCCAAAGTGTCCTGGTTATGAAAGAAAGACTTGAGTAAAAGGAGCCCCTCATGGTGGAATGAAGAGGGATTAATGACAGGAAAAGTAAGAAAGGGAAGTGTAGAGAAAAATCTAGAGTGAGGGACTGTGGAGGATTTGTGTGGCATTTTGTGGCAGAAAACAAGCTGCTCCAGAGCATGGGAAACTTGGTGGGTCAGCAGATGGAAAGCCCTCCTGTATGCTGCAGCAGCTCATGCATGCAGCCCCACTTGGCAGAAGACACACCAGAAACACTAGTCCAGGAAGGGAAGAATAAACCAAGAAGCTACATATCTGTAGAGATATAGATATATATATCTGTAGAGATATATCCAACAGCTGCAGGACATCAATGTGGGTATGCGTCTATTCCTAGAAGAGTCCCACAAGAAAACAGGACATCAGAAACTGGCAATTGCTCTGTGTTATTCCATTAACTTATCAATATTAATGTGTTATTTTTTTTCTGTCTGGAATTTAGCTATCTAGAAGTCAGGCAACTAATTTAAACTAATCTATTTGTCCAAACTCTTTTTATAGAGAGGAGAGAGATAAGCACCTTCTCAGGTGATCCCTGATCTCTGCTTTAGGTATCTACCTTAGAAGCAGGAGTACCTGTCTCAGCCTAGTGACCCTACATGGATGCCTTGTCCTAGATCATTGTATGAGTTCTGAAATTACAGAAAAATACCAATGGCTCTTGCAAGGTAAAGCAAGATTTGGGCTGTATTAAAGCTATTGCAGGTTGGGATATGGAAAGAAGAGGAGAAGAGAGAGAGGAATGAAGAGGCTTAATCTAAGTCACAGGTAAGATAAGTGTTCCTTTAACAAAGGAGAAGCCTTACACTCTCTGTAGTGCGAAAAAGTGAACAATTGACCGTACTGTAAATGGCCTCTCTTGCTGGAGCAGGGATGTTTTTCAGCTCAGTATCAAGTACTGGAGAAGCTAATTGCTATAACAGGAACGAAAGGGAAGAGCATGATTTTGCTGAGACTTTGTTCTGAGACAATGTGTGTTACAGGATTAAGGAACAAACCCATCCTCTTGAAGGGATGTAGCAAGATCAAACTGACAATAAATAGAGCTGGCTGATAATGCCAATTCTGATTACTGAGAATTGCAGCCTGTGTCCTCCTGCTCAGCATTTGAGATAATCTTTGTGCATTTAAATTCTTGTGATGTACTTGTCTGCACACATCCTCCAGCATCAGTCAATGAACAGGTTTTTGTATTTCTGAGAGTCAACCCAACATTATATAGGATGAGGAGTATGATGAAAACCTAATGTAGTGTGTCCTTCCTCTATTGCAAGTCATAAAAATAGTACCTAAGTTATTAAACTGAGGAATTAAACGAACACAGCAGTTTGGACATCTTGTAGAAATCTTAAAAATAACATTAAGAAGTTATTTTATATGAAGAGCATGAAATACTGTAAGTATGATAAAATTAATAATAACTTGATGCAGTTTCTCAAGTTGTTCAGAGCAGACATGCAAGCATCCTGTATCCAGTTTCAGTGATTCATGTGGTCCTGAGCCATATCATCAAGTGTTGATGGTGACAACAAGGAATGACTAGGAGAAGTTTTTTGAGGCCCTGATTAAGGAAATTTTAAGTGTTTTTGAGTATGTGGTGATTTGATTCTTTTCCAGGAGAGTATATGAATGGGATTTAATCCTATGCTCAAGCACCTTTTCTGAAAGTTGTCTTCTGGAATCAACTTTTGTTTCCATTTGTGGCCTAGTGACAGCCCCCACCTGGATTTGAAATGAGGTCATTGGACCTGAAAGGTGGGGGTAAAGGTATCTAAGTAGCTTTCATGGAAATGTACTCTGCTGCCTATAGCTACTTTCATCTTAAATAAGGAAGTGTGACATGTTTGTATTCACAAATCCCATCGTGCAATGTTCTGTCTCAATTGGGGCTGTCTGTGTCTCCATATTAATTCTGAGGGCAGCTGTAATTTCCTCCATTTCATGCAAATTATCTTCAGTCTTAAAGCTCCTGGCAGGTTGCCAGCATAGCCCTCTTTGGCAAAATTTGAATTAATCTAGGCAAAGACATTAGCCCTTTTGCTTCAAAGGCCTTTATTTGGGCAAATATTTCAGTATTTTAAAGACAAATACTTCAGAAAATTTGTATCTTTTAGACAGATGCATTCTTTAACTACTAGGATAGTCCTGAAGATAAACAAAATTAAAAAAAAAAAAAAAATTAAAATAATGGTATACATTCTTGCTACTTATCTTGAACATTACTATAAACACCACTGCACCAGTGCCTTTAAAATACATGTTAGAATTTTTCCTTGGCTGCCTCTATGTGGCCTTTTAAGATGATTCAACTACATAATGACTCCTAAAGATACTATTTTTTAAATGGAAGGACTTTTTTTTTTTCACAAACTAGCTTAAAAAGTTGTTCCACAAATTTTTCAATGCAGGTTTTAAAGATATCTGAATCCTATCTCTCTGATTCTTGGAAAACAGTTAAACTTTTTAGATTGTGCAATGATTTTGTGTTTTTTTGTGGTTCGTACAATTATTCTGAGAATATTTTTAACTTTTACATAATTATAAATATTCTAGTTTTGTGTTTTATTCTGGTTATATGCTATTCTTTCAAAAAGTGAGGTGGGTTTTTTCTTCTGTAAAGATAATGATAGTACTTAATTCTTCCTTTTTTTATTCTTTTCACAAAGATTGCATTCATAGAGGTCCCATGCACCCATTATTTAAATTCTAGTTCTACCTCAACAGTGACAATAAAATAGCGTGAAAAGTTCCATGTTTATGGTGTCACACTGGCTTTGAATTTAGTTATTTAGCAACAAGATTTATCTTCCAGATAGTGCTTCCATCTAGTTTTTTGGCCTCTAGAATCAAGATGTGCTCATCTTGTATGGATTATCATCAATAGAATGATGATCAAAAATCCTGCAGGAGGTATTTTGAGCTGCACTTCCATTTGTGCAAACATGTTTTTTTTACCTGGTGTCTTCATGTCTACAAACCCTCTAAAGCACAATGGAGTTCCACAGATGTTACCAAAATCAACATCTCAAGACAAGTGCTTGTCTTTGAAATGATTGACTTTTCTCCTTCCTATTACTGGCAGTTGACGTGGAAGGTAATAACATCCCTGACTGTTCATAGCACCTAAAGTGTTTTCCAAGGCTAGTATTAAGGAAAATGTTACTGTATTTGCACAGTAGTATCTGGAGACAGCATTTATAAAAGCTCCCAATTTTTAGGCTGTCTGTTGTTGTGCATACTTATATCAAATCTGCTATTATCTCCTCTTTAAGATAAACCATGCCAATAATTTCACTTTACATTTAAGAGCTTTTCTGTGGCCTTTTCCAGTCCTCTATAATTTTGCACAGTACCTGGTCAGCCAGAGTGCCCTGTCCACATAGAGAGGGGAAAGCACCTAGTGTGCCTTGTGACTTTACAGGGTGATTAAAAAAAATACATTAATTCTTCAGGAATGGATTTAAAGTTTGAGATTAATACAGGTAAACATGGTTTATTGTTCAGTATAATATGGTTAGCTTTTCTACATGTTGTAGCTGGTCCCCTGGCTGGATGTTTCAGGTGGTTACATTTTTAGAAAGATTTCTAAGACAGTGGGCAGTAAAGACGTTATAGTCAATTGTTTTGCTTATGATGGAAAACTTGCTGGGTCATGAAGTGAAAAGATAAATGCAACAGCTTGTTAGGGACAGTGAAATACCCATTCTGACTAGTCATAGCCAGCGAGTGTGACATCCACAAGGTGATGGATATCTCTCTTGAAAAATTTCAAAAAGGCTAAAAACTTTCTTTGTGTTATCTAAAATCTTGTAACTCTGTGAAGCATACTTTTGGCTAAAGAAGGGAAGAATTTGATTTTAAATACTATCTCAACCACAATCAAAACAAATGGGTCATAAGCTTCTTGAAGAATCACCTTCTTTTAATCATAATCTGTATTTTAAAATGGATGTTTATTTACCAGGCAAGTAATTTTACAGTGAATTAGGTAGTGACATGGGTAGAAATGGTATCAGTTTGGTCACAAAGAATCAGAATTTCATTGAAATAAACCACAAAACTTCCCAGACATTGAAATACTGCAAGACAACTGTTGATGTATTTTTTCAATATATGTTGTATATGTAAAAATCGTACTAATATATAGAATTGAATAACTGCCTAATGTTTTGGCCAAATGTGTTGTTGTTTGACATACCTATTGGCACAGCTCACCTTTATTTTGAATGCTGGTAATTTCCATAACACAACTTGTGCCCCAGTTAATTACTGATTGTGGTGGAGTTCAAAGGTTTGTGGATTTTTTAAAGTTATTTTTTAACACAGAACATTTCCCTGATCTCTACAGCTGAAAGTGTGGTGGAACTAGATTGAAGATAGTGAAACAGAGAAGAACAGAGGGCAGGAATGTCTTAAACAGCTTTGCCTGGAAGTTTGTGAGTCATGAAACTGCATCTTGGAGTTACCAACCTTGATCTCAAGCTTGGCCTGGAAACTGGACCAGAGTTTCATACCTGAGTCCTGGCACTTCACCTCTTGCTATGTTGACATAATTCTACTCTGTGTTCTTTTTCTATCATTGCTACCTGTTAGTCAAAATTAAAATATTGCCCCCAGAAGGTCCAAGTCACTGAACAAGGCCCAAAACACTCAAAAAGGTCCACTGAATGAGGCTGGTAATATCTAAACTACGTGAATGTTTTCTATAGTGAGTTGCTACCAAGGAAATTGTGGCATCAATTAAATAACTTTAATAATTCTCTAAACTCCTTCAGGTAGTGAAGAAAAGAGAATAAAAATAATACTAGGAAGGTAATAAGTGCCTTAGTCTATGCAGATGAAATCCACTTTTCCATAGGCACTACTACTGTTTGAACTAAAGAAGATGAACTCCCGCTTGTGCTAACAACTGTTACCAACAAGATTTAGTGGAACATTCAGCTTTCAGATGATAATTTCTCCATTTGACACTCACATGAACTAAAAGGAACAATCAATGCCTGGGACTTCACCTAAAGGAACTAAATCTGCAACCACAGATTTACTGTCCATAAAAATGTAAGAAAAAACAATACCATCAGCACTGCCCACGCATGTTAGCTGTGTCCAAAATTTAGGATAGTCCTGAGAAAAAGCTCCCTGTCTAGTGGGCAGTCTTAACAAATGATAAAATAGGAAGTGCGGATACAGATTTCAAGATCTGCCTGCTAGACAAATCTGGGAAGTGAGTTCAGAGCTTTGTGATTCATCTAGCCTTGGTGGTCCAACTGATTTCTTCCTGCTCCTGGGTTACTCACATGGCCAAGAAGATGCTTTGAGGAGGGAGGTGGGCACCATCGGTACCATGGTCCAGCTGGACCACATGATGCAGAGAGGATGAGCCACTTGCCCTAGGTTTGGCAATGAAAGCACAGGATCTGAATGAGGATCGGGCTGTACACCTGGATTTGCTCTGCGCATTTCACCACTGAATCTATGTGAAGGAAACTGAGGTGTCTTGGCTGCCTGTACTATCCCCTGTATTCTGAAAAGTAGCTTTTTGCCTGCTGTGTTAGAATTGTGATGCCTATTAAGATGTATGTTTCTGCACTACACACAACGTATATGCCAGAGCTGTAGTTGTTCTCAACAGCAGTAAGTAAATAGTTGCTTTTATTTTTAAATGGCTTCGGGGTACATTTAGGACTTAATTAATGACAGACAATAGCTAGAACCATCAACTTTCCTGTCTGTGATCACCAGTTCAAGATGTCTGCACAATATGGGGATATTTCATCCTATAGAGGAATGTAGGTAAGATCTCTTTTTCATTAGAGGGCTAGGGAAGAAAAATCACTTCAAGGAGTGAAAAGTGCTTAGAGGTCTTAGCTGTGTTTTTAAGTCCATTTGGTGGAACCTTCAGACATACTTACCAGCCTTCATCCTTAGAGGTGAGTGTTTGCTCAGAGGTCTGGGACTGATTCTTCAAGGGGCTTGCATACTGCAGGTGTTCAGTATAAATTCATATGTGTCAAGCACTCAGACAAGGAGGAGTGTGGAGGAACCTGCATCCCAGCTATTTACACAATGCACCTCAATTGCCCAAGAACAGAAGATGTCTGTTTGAGAGCTCTACATTGCCAATCCTTTACGTGGGTTGAATTCATCATTTGAAGAAAGGGAGCAGCAAAATGAGGGTAGCAGTATGGTTTATTGCAAAGCTGCTTTAGTGTTTGAGAAATGGAGAAATTTGGTTGAATTGTACTTTTCATCCATGACTTGCCATCATCCACCACTCGGTGCCTGAAGAGTCATCGGTATTCTTGTGGTGAGCTCAGCTTGCTGCCAGAAAATCTGAACTTTTGTTAATGTATAGGCATTCATCATCTGCTGTTCATTAACACACATATTGCTAATGCCTGGCAATAGAGCGAACATTTCTCTAGAGTGGGGTCGAAAAACTAATTATTCACCATATGGTGGCCGGCTCAGCAACAATTGCTGAAGCCATGGAAGCAAAAGGAAGTTGGCTGGTTGATTTCTTTGGGCAGTTTGCACAGTGATGACTCTCTTGACACATGCCATTCATGTGGCCGCTGCATAACAGATGGGCTAAGGCTGGGAACTGTGGAAAAATCATGGCAGAGATCTGGTGGCAGCCTCTGTCTTTTTATCCTTCAGAATGACTTTGGATCACGTGGGCTGTGAAAATAACAAGTAGGGGATTGTACTCTGAGGATTTCCCTGCTTCTTTCATAAAGCCAGAGTGTAATTTTGACTGCCTTTTCGTATTTTGTTTATTAAAGGGATCAGGGTTTTAGATGAAAGAGATTACTTGATTTGTGGTAGGGGGCTGTGCTGTGCCCATGACACTTGGCTCATTGTTAGCAGGAAAAATGCTGGCAGTTTGATAAGGGATAAGAAAATGGAGGGGTTTTAAATTAAAATTTAAATTACTCCTTATTTGTTCTTTTCTCATTTGTAAATCTCACATAGGCAAGTTAAGATAAGAGCTGTTTTAGATTCAGAATACTCAAACCTGAAATGAGTTAGTGTTTTTTCCAGAGGGGCTTAGTAAGGGAGGATAAGATTAATTTGAGCATGCTGCCTTTGCAACTTATATGCTTTCTGGATTTTGTATCATCCCAACAGTGCCTGAAAGTTTCCAAGCAGAGATTTGCTGAGCTTTAGTCCCATTCAAAATTAAATCTGGTGGGTTTGAACTACCTGAAAATTAAATTTTAAGTGATTATATCAAATTGTGGCAACTTAGAATTTTCTCATGTCTCCTTTCAGAAGAGTTGGGAGGAGAAGTTGACAAGTGGTGAAGGTATTGCCAGTTCCCTTCTGAAGCTGCACAGCCTTCCCAGATGCGTGTTGGTCAGATTGGTTGCAGTGGACACAGGATGGGAAAGGAGAGGTGGAGTGAAAGCAGGACTGCATGTGAAGTTGCCCTGCATGAGGGTAAGTTTGCTCGTGAATCAATCACAATCATTTGGGATTTGGGTCCATCTTGTCAGGAACAAAACATGAAGTTTCTTAGATGAAATGTGGTATTTGAGGTCTTGATTCAGGATTCTCACTCCATACATTTCTTACATAGGAAACTTCAAGCAATATTTTGCAGCTTACTCTTTTTGATATTTCTCTTTATAAACAAATGGGCGCATATTGCTTATTGTTGTGGTGTTAACACTGTTGGCTGTTCACAAGCAACACTGTCATTTCTGTAGCTGTGTGCCACAGAGATGGCATGGTGACGCTGAGCAGCCGTCAAGTGAACACCACGTGGCTTTCAGGGCCCTCACACCAGCCCTGATGCAAAGCCCATTTTCCGTTCTTCCATATCAAAGCCAGGTCTGTTGGTTTCAGAGGTGGGATCTGCTGCTCTTGTAGTGGTGCTCACAGGGAGCCTCTTCGCAGGCTAAGATTTGCTGCATCTGTGCAAGTCCACAGGAGAGATTGAGCAAAAAGAAAATGATGTGGTTTTATCTTGGCCTCTCCTGTCACTATTTACCACAGGCAAAGGGGCAAATAGCACTAGTTTTCATTAGAGCATGATACTTTCACACAGGTGATCACATTTTACCAGCTCTATCTCCTCTGTGAGAAGGAAGTTCACTGGCCCATAACGCTGCTGGTGCTAAGTATTTATTCTGGAGAAAGAGTAAACTGGTGTGTTTATTTGATAAACTTTCTCATCAGCTTTTTTTTCCTTCAGTGATGTGAGCAAGCACAATGTGGGGATACACTGCATTCCCCTTAACCCCATAGTGCATCACCTGCATTTCTGGGCTCTTGTGATCTCCTCGGTCCATGATGGCTCTTTTGCTTCGCCAGTGTGTACCCCACCTTCTCTCAGTGGTTTCCCTACCAATGTAAAGAGAGGAATACTTCTGTTTTCAACAAGAAGTGAGTCCAGTGAAGGTTAGGACTATTATCCTCTAGGAATGACTGGAGAAAATGTATGTGTCTCAATGCACTGCTAGAGAGTTCAATTTTCAGATCACTACTTCTCTTTAGCTTTTGGAGGTAACTCCAAACACCTAGTACCTATTCAGGTGTACTCCATGTGTGCTCCACCTGCTCACCTGAGCTTGAGGAGCTCTCTGCTCACCTGTCTGGAAAGAGTTCTTCAGATTTTGCATAGAGATTTGCAAGGAATACTGAAGCTTGCAATACATAAATTTGAATGCTTGCCAAATGTGATGGTCTGTTTTCTCATAAGAAAATATAGAAGATGATAAATATTTATATATATATATATTATTTTATTTATAAAATTCCTAAGGCCTCAGGTTAGGTGTAAAAGTATTTTGCAGATTTGAAGAGAGAAGATATCATGAAAGTGTGTCCATATACACATTTACACATAAACATATGATATGCATACATACACACACACTTTCATGCCGTTTTCCATACATGCACAAATATGTGTACATGCATATATTTAATAGCAAAATAATTTATTTTAAGAATAAAAAGTTCATATTAATGATACTAGGTCAGAAAGAATGAAGCCAAAGAATTTGTAAAGAAGGTTGTAGAGAGGCTGGTGTTGATCTCTTCTCCCAAGGAACTAATGACAGGACAAGAGGTGATGGCCTCAAGTCACACCAGGGGAGGTTTAGATTGGATATTAGGAAGAAGTTCTTTACTGAAAGAGTAGTTAGGTATTGGAGCAGGCTGCCCAAGGAGGTAGTGGAGTCACCATCCCTGGAGGTGTTAAAAAAAAAAGTAGATGTGGTGCTTTGAGACATGGCCTAAGGGTCAGGGAGATGTTGGACAAAGGTTGGACTTGATGATCCTAGATGTCCTTTCCAACCTAAATGATTCTATGAATGTAAGAGCAGTCCTTTTTTAGAACACCAGATGTTGTTCTAAAACAGTGATGGAAAAACTTTGTAACCCAGTTTCTTCATCAAGTGCTTCTAATCCAGAAGATGATTTTGTAGTGATGTCACCATATACTACTATTCATCTCTTTGACTCTTATCTTAGCATTTTACTAAAAGTAGGTGCACTTTTTTTTTTTTTTTAAAGTGCAAATAAGGAAGTGTAATCTGTGTTCCTACCCTGCTTATGAAATATGTTAAACATACTGGACAATCTTTAGACTTTATAACCTAAAAATGGTTCGGTATGAAGGAGGTGACCAGCCCAAGTATCTGTGTTGGGGTCAACATCCCAGCTTATGTTCCAGTTGCAGAAGTCATTAATTAATTTTTCTCTGTCTAATTGAACTTTGAATGATACAGGTTTTCTTTTGTGATCATCTGGAATATCACTCATTGTGGGAAACATAGGATTTAATGTGTTGACTGTTTTGCTTGAAGTGCTCTGGAAGACTGAAATTTGACAGAAATGTTTCTCAAAACAGAATTTGCTGTTGCTTGCTCAGGTTCCTACATGAACTGAAGATGGGGATGGGTTGTACAATGATTCCTTGTGTGAAAATTAATCTGTTGCTGTGCTTTGATACTTTGCCTGCTCACTGAACAGTTTCGTTTTTAAAGCTTGCTTCACAAGAACCTTATCAAAGTGTTCAGGTTTTAAAAACAGATGAGAGATGAGGACAATGTTTTATTTTATGAATGGAGATACGTTTTGTTTTATGAATTGAGATATGTTTCAGTTTTGGTTTTGTTTTTTAAATTGAACAAAATAACAGACATTCAGACATTGAAGTGTAGGGTTTAAGTTTATCTTTTGTTTAACTCCCTGTTATGCCAACAGCAAGAGAAGAGCTTTGAAACTTCTGATATAACAAAAAGATTTCTTTTTATGTCAAGGCAGATCTGTCATGACCTTTCCATAGGGAATTGGTGAATGCTTGTGTGGCAAAAAGTATCTGTAGATTGCCATAAATTATGGTTACAGAGTAATGCAGCCATTTCTGGCTAAATCCTGGAGCCCAGATTTGCTGCTTTATTCCATCCTCCTAAATCATAGCACAGTCTTTTGCTGAACTGATGGACTCACCCATTTAGATAGGATATGCTCTTTATTCTGTTGCTAGGCTAAAATACCTCTTACTTTATGAGCAGTTGAATTGTGTTGCTCTCATCCTTGTTTAATCTTATGTAGATTATATGAACCAAATTGGTTTAAAAGGGAGATTAAGTGAGGGATGTGTAGTGATTATATGTGCCTCTAGGTGTTGGGTATTTAAAACTTTGCTGTGTATATTTTTTCAAAATCCATTCAAACAGACAGTCATAAGAACTCCCCAATCAGAATATAGGGATTTTTCCGAGAACATCTTAAATGCTTCTTGAATTAGCTTCATTTCAGCTTTGTAAGCCTTAATTGCTGAATCATCACAAATGTTTATTGGACACTTTGCTACCATGTCCACTGTGTTGAAGCGGGCCATTAATTCAATATAGTTTGGGAAATAGTCTACTGCTATTCTCCTGTCACAGATTAGCAGTTTCAGGGCCATAAACAATTTAAAGAGAAAAAAGTGAAAGAGAGGATGGATATTTCTTTCTGGTTTTGCCCGTGTTTTATTTACGCTGTATGTTTTTATGTATCCAGCAGTTGTGTTCAAGCAGCTGGTTTGAATGGGAGATTAAGCAAGGACTGTAGAATCCCTTTTTGGGGGGGAATCTAAGCCAAAGCTCTAGTGTCCATCTCTCTTGAAGCAATTTAACCTGAATTTTGTTTTAATTAGATTAGAGTGGTGAGCAAACCTTCCTGCTGTTGGTTATAATATTTCTCAGAAGAAAATTTATTGCAAAACTAGTGCTAGCCACAGAAATGGATGGCTGGAGGGGACCTCATGGTGCCTGGAAGCCCCTGATGAAGCAAAGACCAGCTATAGTTGTGCTGCTCCTGACTAGTTTGTCTCATAGGCTTGTGATGGCCTCCAGGAGTGGGGTTTCTGTAACCCCTTCAGGCAACATAACCCAGTTGCACATACTCTTCTAGCATGGGACTAGATTTCATGGATTTGCTGCTGCACTCAAAAGTGGTTTAATTGGAAGCCCTGGAAGACTTGGTTTGTAGGCTTCAGTGTCTGCTGATTGCAGTTTAAAGCAGGTTGCTTCAGATTAGCTACGAATGGCCTGGCACATAGGGATGTTTTTTTGACATAAATAAAGTTAATCTCATTACCGTGCTGTCAATAATTCTGTGGCCTCATAAACCTGTCCTCATCCTAATGCCACGAAATGCCTTGCTTGTTATTTAGTCTGGCCACCTTTACACATATTCCACTTGATGTCTGTGTCAGCATGAGATTTTTGTATAGCTTGTCAAGAGTACCTAAAAAAAAGATCGATGGTAAACAGGTCTTGTGGTTTTCTTCTGTTTTTCAGAGTGTGTAATGTTATTCCACTTAAGATAAAGTTCTCTGAATTTTACAAAGAGTATACAATGAATTATCTATGACGTCAACTTACACTGTGTGACTCTTTTTGGTGATGTGCTTCAATGTTGCTGAAAGTTGGCAAAAACACAAGCAAAGTGACTGGTAAGCAGATTGCTTGTAATAGGATGATTTTATTTATTGCATTGGTAAACTTGCCAGACACATGACATGGTGGACACTGGCATTGACAAAAATTACAGAAGTGATAGCAATGACAAAACCAGGGATGTGTGAAGGGGTGATAGTTTCCTGGTGGCTTAAGTGATACCATTATAGCACAGCATAATAAGAATAGAAATATTTGTGGTCTGCAGATTTTGCCTATAAGGTGACTCAATTTTTATCCATCACAGTTTAGCCAATAAGGACATTTTTTTCTTAATCTAGCTTTGATGTCATGCAAATTTGTAACAGTCCTGTAAATGTACGTGTGTGGACACAAGCAAAGCATATAGATGCTATTAGACTCAATAAACTCTGCTCTTATTGATATAGCTGTATGATATGGCTCTAGCTGCAAGACAGGAATCTTAGTTTCTCTGGTTGCTTAATGCAGATGACAGTTTTCCATAACCTAAAAGTTGTTTCTGGCATCTACCATCTGCTAAGGAAATCCTCATGACCTGTATTGTGGAAAAAGATAATTGGAAGCTTAAAGACAAACAATGTTTTTGGAGGGAGGAAATATTTTTCCCCATCCTAATAATGAAAATTTTACTAAGCCTGTGGTTTTGATTGGCTTTTTTTTTTTTTTTTTTCCCAAAAGACAAGATTTGTTGAGATGGGAAGAAATTGATATCCCTGAAAAAAATATAAAGAGGAGATATGTGTGTTGACAGCTGGGATGTGTTGATGTGGTGGCTTTTTTCTGTAGCTATCTAATTTTTGTTCTGAGAACATTACACAAATTTAGGCACCCCCTAATTCAGCAAACAAGGACCCACTGCCAAAGCAAATTCCAGCTATGAACATGCAGTCATTTCTGAGGCTCAAATAGGAAAGTAGCTGATGCCTAAATGTAATTTCCATGCACATTTGTCTGTCTGTCTGCTCTGTCAGTCTTTGAACAAGTGCAGTTTTGCAGTTAATGCAGAAGATGACCCTGTCATTCTAATAATAATGAAAATATTTGTTGTGTGCAATGTTTGGGTTTGCATCTGAGTTATCAATAGTATGACCTGATTGAAAGCCAAATCCTCACACAAGGCTGCATGGGTGTAATTTGACTGACAGACCAGTGTCCATCTGAAATGCAGATGGGAGGTGTTTGCAGCCTTGGTAGGGACAGAAGGTACTGACTGCTTGCTGGCAGGTTGTCCCCACCTGATGTTCCCTGGGCATGAGGATGTACTTCCAGAGCAGGGAGCTCTCAGGGGCTGCCTGCTTGCAAGATGACGTTGGTCATCTGTGCTGAAGCACTTGCGAATTAATGGGAGGTCTGCAACAGGGTTCTTTTCCCACTCCATGGCAGTATCAGTGACACATACTGGCACAGCTATGGCAACAGGGTTGCTTCACATGCACTAGCCCTTCCTTCTGGGCCCCTTCAACAGGACAGTGTAGGTGCCCACTAACCTCCACTCACAGCCTCAGTGCATAGGACGAGATGTTGCCAATGGTGGATAGAGACATTAATGACCAAACCCGTCCCTTGCTTTTGGCAGGCACCCAGGAGGATAAGAACAGCAGTCATCATAAACAACTTCTTCTGCAAGGTTTTAGGCTTGGGAGAGAGCTTCTGGGAGCAGGGAGACATAAGAAAAAGCCTTGGGAAGCATTTCTGGGCTCAGAGAACTCAGCCATGTGTCCAGACACTGACATATGGTGGTGGGCTCTTCAGCACAGCGTGGCTGTGCTAAGGCTGGGCCACACCAATGTTTCTGGGGGGACATGTCCATGTACCCAATGGCAGACCTCTTGCTGGAGGGCTTCGGGTCGCAAGACAGGTTCAACCACCCTCTCACAAAATCTTTGTGAGGTTGGGAGTAGGACCTGCCTGGAGAGCAAACCACAGTATCTGCTAACCTTGCTTCCTGTTTTGCTTTGAACTCATACTTCTGGAGGCTCCTGGTTTTGCGCAAAGTTACTTGTGCAAAACAGGCATCATCATCAAAACTTTTAAGTAAGTTTGGATTGACCAATTTTGGTTTGTTTCTTTTTAAATGATAATGAATATTGTATTGGATATATTACTATTCAGTGCTGAGATGCAAAATTCGAATGGAATAGCGTAGGGTAGGGTAAGGTAGGATGGAACGGAACGGAACGGAACAGAACAGAACAGAACAGAACAGAATAGAATAGAATAGAATAGAATAGAATATTCCAGTTGGAAGGGTCCTGCAGTGATCATCTAGTCCCAATTGTCTGACCAATTCAGAGTTGCTAAAGCATGTTGCTAAGGACATTGTCCAAATGCCTCTTAAACACGGACAGGCTTGGGACATCAACCACTTCTCTAAGAAGCCTGTTTCAGTGTTTGACCACCCTCTCAGTAAAGAAATGCTTCCTAATGTCCAGTCTAAACCTCCTCTGGCGGAGCTTTGAACCATTCCTGTGTGTCCTACCACTGAGTACTAGGGAGAAAAGCGTTAATTAACTATTGAAATCTGAACATAAGGATTAATTCAGCTTGGCTCCCAGTGAATTTGAATCTCATATTTGTCACATTTTGCTTAGGACTGCAGTTTGCCTTTCTTGGGAGCACCCTTCCCCCAGAGCATGAGTTGAAGTATTTCGTAGAGTAGAGGGGAACAGCTTGGAAGGAGCCTTGATCAAAAGTGCTGGTCCTCCAGTGCCTGGGAAACCACAAGCTTGGGCTGAATCTTTGCCATGGTGGGGAAACAGTTTCCATCCAGCCTTCAAACTCTCTGTTGAGCAGCGAATGGCACAGATATGTGCTCTGCTGGGTCTGAGGCTGCTGGAAACCTGTCCATGTCATTCTCGGTGCCTGCCCAGGAACCCATCCTGAGCTGCTTCCTGTAAGGCTGTAAAAGTGATCTGAAAGCAGTATTCTGCTTCCTCTTCATTACTCAGCTGTTAAGTAAATAGTCTCCCCAAATTTAAAAAAGAAAAGATTTTACAGAAATGTGTTGTATTCAGATTTTAATTTTAAATATGTACCTGTACAATTTTGCTGTACATTGAACAGCCATTAGAACCAAAGTGACCGATAAATAATATTATCTTTCTGGCGTCTAACTGTTTAGTAGGGCAGAAAATGATTGGGAAGCCAGTATTTGTTCAATGAACAAAGGAATCAAACTATTTAATTTAACTAAATGAATGAACATGGATAATGGAATTTTCCTGTCATCTATTAATTTTACTAAAGAGACCTCTAAAACGATTGTAACGGTTTTGTTCCTTCCATGCCATCTAAAGGTCAGACTGTGAATGTCATTTACCGAGAAACAGTTGTTGATATTAAGTAATACAATTGACACCTGTTTTGTGTAACCTCACCAGCATTATTTTCATGACTGCTGAAGGATTGTTCAAAGATTTTAGCCCACTGCTCTATATCCTTTTCATTTCAGTTTTCAAGTGCTTTTACAAGTGAACAGTGTATTATTGACCCTCAAAACCAGAGTATCATTGCTAACTACCCGTTACTAGTTAGCTAATACAAGAGCTATTGTGGGAACTCTACCTTATGGGAAGAGCTGCTGTTCAGCCTAATTATTACAGATTATTAGATTAATTTTTTAATTGACTTGCCTAATTAAAGTAGCCCCCCTACTAGCAGTTAGGAAGAATGTATCTATTATCTTGTGTTCTCTTTCTCCACTGCTGCTGTGCATTCAGCCCCTTGCAGAATTGCTGCTAAGGAGGAGGACTGTTCAAAGTGGTTGCTGTGTTTGCATCAGTTGTCAACTTTCAGACGTATTCTGACAATAAGAGGTTTTGACAGAATTTTTAAAGTGTTATGCCCCCCTGTTTTGGGTCGATGATGAATGTGCCATACAGATGACCTTTACACAAGGCCGCATGCTAATATTCAGAACCGTGCTTTTGTTTGTCTGGAACAATGGCTGTCATTAAAAAAGCTGAGGTTGCCAATATGCCCCCCTATCTCAGCGCCGGACCCTTCCTGATTGGGCACTGGGAAGCATCATGTGCCTTTGACTGAAATGACATGGAAGATGTATGGTCCGAGTGCTGTCCTCAGCACCACTGCTGTGATGGGAAGAAAACCACGCTGACCCAAATAGACCTGTGCTCAAACAATGTCGCACCAAACGAAGACAACATATTGGGAAGAAAAATGCTTGTAAACTGTGTGTGCTGGAAGATGTATTGGCCAGACGGCCATAGGGCAAACTTTGAACTATTGAAATCTTTAGAAATATTGTTTAGTTCTTGAACAATACTTACAAACCTAATTAATCAAGCATAGATGGTTATTTTCACTCTTTACATACTGCATCATTTTGGGACAAGAATAGGGCTGTCACATTTATTTTGCTGACCACTTCCCAGGTGCTTGCTGGCAAAAGCAGGGCTCAAACATACATTTCCACAGCAATCTTCAAATAACAGCCTTAAGAGAGCTCCTGGCCTTCTCCTAACCCTTAGTGTGCTTCAAAACTTCCTCTGTGTTTCCACTTTTCTGTTTGTGCATTTACTGGGCGATGGCACTTCATTTTCCTTTTGGTTTAGTACATTTTATATTTAAGTATTGCCAAGAAGAAATTTGACATCATCCAGAACATATTTTAAACCTGACATGAACATAATGAATCATAGAGCAGCTAATGGCATAATTTTAATGCCAAATCAATTGTATATGTACCTTTCAAGAGACAGGCAGATAAAAAGTTTAGTATAAGACCTGTTATTACTATTTTTTCTCCACCTAGTACTTCTACTACAGTCTTAGCTGTAGAAGCTCTTGGGAACTACTCATGTTGTGAATTCCTCTTGAATTGGACATAAGCTAAGGACTTCAGTCTCTTTCCAAAAGAACTGGAATGATTCTTTGAATCCATGACCTTACTGATTTCTGAATTCTTGTATCTCTACATTTAGATTACTGTTAATATAATAAATTTCAAGAATTTTGAGATACATCTTGTGGCCAAAGCCTTCTGGACTATTGAAAGTAAATAACTTGACATTTTGAATTACTTTTAAAAGTTATCATCATGTTTAGTAAGCCTTGAAACTAATTTGTACAGGCACTAGACAATGTATGAAGATGTTGAAAATTTTAAAATTCACCTCGAGATATTATGTACAGCAAGAGCCAGAAAATATTGTCTTTTGTTATAATTAAAATCACTGAAACAACATTTTAATAGTTAAGAATCTAATTATTACTTTTTATATTTATCACAATATAATAGTCACACTAATATGTGTAAGTGGCCTCCTAAAGTAGATTATTGTTCTGAAGAATGTATATTTTAAATCACATTTGATCTTGGACTTGACTTTAGATGAACAGTCAGGGTTAAAAAGATGTGTGTGAACTGTTCTCAGAGGCAACACTTTCCCAATTCAGGGCTTATTTACTATAGGAATGGACATCCTTAAGCACGTGCTTCCTTGTATTTGAATGCAATGCAGTGAGACATTCTCATAAAATATAGAACTGTTGAAAACACTCAGAAACTTTTTTTTTTTAGTATAGGTACTAATTAATATGGATTGCACATTAGTTACTCTTTTTTTTTTTTAAAGTACTGTTTTTAGCCTACCCCCCTAGTAATCTCATGTATGCATATTTAATATAATAAACAGTCCATATAAAAGAATGTCCCTCACAACCAGGCTTGAGATGGTGTGGGAAAATGTTCAGCCATTGTTTGTCAAGGTCTGCTGCACAGGAAACAGGAGCATCCCCTGCTAGAAATATTCCTATTTGCAGAATTGAATGGAAATAAGCCAAATAAAAAGCCATTTTGAGCAGGTTAGAAACATTGAATTTACTTGTAAATTAAAGAGCAATCCAAGGTATGAGGGTCTTTGGGGTTTGTGCACACAACCCGATTACAAAGTAAGGGTAGCTGCATGGAGCTATGGGCTAATTTTAAAGACGCTGAGATACTAGATCTAAACAGACAGCATTTCTGTCTCCCAGCACTCAGAAATCATGAACTGAACCATCAATTCACTTAGCATTCAGAAATTTGGGATCTTTGTTTTCAGTCTACAAAGATTTGAAAGGCAGGATTTTCACATAAAAGAGAAAGAGAGGTGTTGAGTTAATAACTTGGTGATTGCTGCTCCACTGTATAGTGTTTTAAAGTTTTTCTTCACCTGTTCCAGGTCATTTTAGAGAAGAGAACAAATGGGTTGTGCCACCACAAGCCCCAGTGCACTGCAAACATGGCATTTCCAAGTCCCCCCCTCCCAGGGGGTCTTCCCCACCAGGCTGAGGGCAAGAAAGGACCCAAACCTCCTTGGATCCTATGGGCCAAGAGAGGTGCAGTTAAAGATGCTGCCTTAGGTGTGACAGTAAAGCTTCAGAAGGCTGCTACTTGTTGGTGAGAGCAGAGGTGAGGTGTTGCTGAAGAGCTGGGGCCTGGGCTGTGGGACCCAAGTTGGAGTTGACCTATGGATGAGTCACAACCCAGAGTGTGTCTTGTTCCCCAAGTGGTTTCAGGCCTCGGAAACAGAACCTGGCCACCTGTTTGAGGCCCTGCCTTCCTCCAGGTGATCATGGTTGGGGTGGTGGGCAAGGCTAGAGATATATTAACCAGGAACCAAATCAGTCTGAGAGGCAGCAGATTAGTTTGAAGAAAGTTCCTGTGAAGAGGCTTTCTGTTGGGGGCAGCTTGCTGAGCTCTGTTTCAGTGGTACATTCCCTCTTTGCTGATTTGATATGGAGAAGAGCAAGCAGATGAAGAATAAAAGATAAAGGTCTGCTGGGGGGATGTTGCTGAGTTTGGTTTTGGCCTGAGGAAGAAGAGAGCTAGCAGCACAGCTGCCTGGGGCTGCAGTGGGGTAATACCCAGGTTAATCAGGCAGTGCTCAGCTATGGGAGAGTGGCTGCTGGGCCAGATAGATGTTACCTATGTTTTACCTTCTCCTTTCCCATACGGACTCATTCACCCTGTTTTCCTTTCAATCTCGTTTTCAGCAGCACTAAGCCAAGCCTGTCTGAGATTTCTTTGTATCAGCTAATATTCTATAGCATGTTTCAGAGACCAGTCACACCATTCATCGCATTTTAAATGCAAATGAAAAACCTACCTTTAGAGTGTACTTTCTGTAGGTTGGAAATCCCTTTTCTCCGAGACCAATTTAAATACCGATTACACTGGAAAATGGAAATTTCTGTCATAAGGAAACTTATGTTGAGGTTAATGCAAAAGAAGAGAAACTGAGCTATAAAACTAAACAGTCTAATTGTGAGACGTTGCCCTGGCCATTCAATGGCATAACATGTTTGGATCCCTAATGACTTTATGAGTCAAATGATGTTTGGCCATTGCCTTAGTATATCCATCCTCAGATGAGGACGGAGGTGACTTTCTGGCCTTGCTATGGTAGAAAGATAGTCAGCCTGCATGTCGGGTGGTCTGCAGATACCACTTCATCTGCCTCCATCATTCACAAACCTTCTGCCTGCATCACTCACAGTTTTTATTTATCTCTGTATGCATGCAATGAGAATAATATATAAGTCTTCCTGGATCTTTTTGTGTGTATATCTATATGTTAGCTCAGGTGCTGAGCAAAATCCTCACTTCTATTTTTTTTTCCAGAAATTGGCCCAGCTTTTTTGTGCCTGCCAAGGTCCCGTCAGCTGTGAATGTGGAAGGGGACAGGAGCAGCATCCAAACCTGCCAACCTGCACCATGTACAGGCTGCGTCTGGGTGGTAGAGGGTGGCGGCTGAGCTGGCAGCCCCAGCAGCCCCAGTTACCATGGCACTGGAGGCATTCTCCAGGCTTCTTCATATTCCCCGAAAAAAATGCTTGGGGCAAACACCTTCTTTTGCAGAAATTTGGCATGACCGTCTCCTTCGCCACTGGCCTGTTCTTCCACCCATCTCCCCACAAAGAGGTTAATAAATGTTTACTTTTTTTCCTGTTTCCATATGGTTTGTTCACAGGCTTTTGCTTGTGTGTGTATGAATGCTCGCTTGCATTGACTGCTGTGAGGGAATTGTTCTACTAATGCTGGCCATCTTCAAATCAATGCCTGCACATAACAACAGAAAGCGTCTCAGATGTAGTGGTTTCCACAGGACTATTGTTAGGCCTTTGTTAAGCATTTTTGAACCTAATAAATAATGTCAAAAGTTTCTATCCTAGCCAAAAATGTTCCTTTTGAAATAGCTCTAATAGTATTTTTGTTCTGCTATGTCTCCCAGTGTTGTGAAGAATTTGTGCCTCACAATAGGAATCCGGTATATCGCGTGCCGCTTTGCCTTTTTTTTTTTTTTAAAAAAAATTTATTTTGAGATGTGAACCCTTTCTGAGCAGGGATTCCCATTTCTTTATATAAATGTTACTTACTCTTGAATAACCATATCACTTGGAACTTCAATGTTATGGTTATTGCTACTAAATTTCACAAACTACAGGAGGATCAAATCTTAATAATGATGGAATGAAGGGAAGGAAAACAAATATCTGAACTTAATTATATGCTATTTCAGTGAGCATCCTTTGTCTTTTCTTGCATAACTCATAATTAAATCTAGAGCAAGGTTTTAACAATTGCTTTATGCACTGAAAAACAATGATAACAATGGTCAATGATGATGACAATAGTCCCCTCTGGCTGTAATATCTATTAATGTAGACCTTAACAACTATTTATTCTGGAAAAAGCTCTAATTGAAGACTCACTGTGATTCATTATGCCTTATACAGTACTTATTAATGATAAATTTGAGCTGTCCTTAATCTATAATTTAATTTGTGCATAATCCCATTTCTACAGTGCAACAGCATGTAGCAAATCAAGCTAGGATGAAACATATTTGCTAGACATATTTTATTTCTGTACATTTTAGTTTCCTTATTTTAATTGGGCTCTGGGGAAGGATGTCAAAAAGCACATTTCTGTGCATTCATTTCCTCTGTGATACCAAAGTTGTTGGATGCTATCTGTATTAAACAACTGTTTATACAGTAGGTGTTTTTTTTAGTCATTTCATTACAGGTTAGTGTTAAAAGATACATTTTAGCTTGTTTTCTGGCTACAGTAGAAATTAGAAGATCTACAGTAGGAACTGCTTACTTGTGGTGTTATATAGAAGGGTCCATATAACAAATTTCAACTCGCTACAATTGTAATAGAGAATGAAACTCCATTCAAGGCTTAATAAATCAAGCTTCTAATACTCCTGATGATAGTTTATTGGACTTATATCTGCATTCACTTTCTTTTACAGCTGACATCAGCAGAACTGCTACCTTGGACTTCTGGAGGGCAAACTTTGGCCTATTTAGGAGCCTGGTTGACAGAGTCTCTTGGGAGGCAGTCCTGAGTCCAGGAAGGCTGGACATTCCTCCAGAAGGAATCTTAAAGGCACAGGAACAGGCTGTCCCCATGTGCTGAAAGATGAGACAACAGGGAAGAAGACTGGCTTGGCTGAACAAAGAGCTTTGGCTGGAACTCAGGGGAAAAAAAGGAGGGTTTATGACCTTAGGAAGAAGGGGCAGGCAATTCAGGATGACTACAAGGATTTTGTGAGGTTATTCAGGGAGAAAATTAGAAGGGCCAAAGCCCAACTAGAACTTAGTCTGGCAGCTGCTGTGAAAGACAATTAAAAATGTTTCTATAAATACATTAGCAGCAAAAGGAGGGCAAAGGAGAATCTCCATCCTTTATTGAATGCAGGGGAAATGTGACAAAGGATGAGGAAAAGGCTGAGGTACTCAATGCCTTCTTTGCCTCAGTCTTTAATAGTAAGACCAGTTGTTCTCAAGATATACAGCCACCTGAGCTGGAAGACAGGGATGGGGAGCAGAATGAAACCCCTGTAATCCTAGAGGAAATCCTACAGCACTTAGATACATGTGTCTACGGGGCTGGATGGGATCCACCCAAGGGTACTGAGGGAGCTGGTGGAAGTGCTCACCAAGACACTTTAAATCGTTTATGAGCAGTCCTGGTTCAACTGTGGAAATCACAGTTGACTGGAGGTTAGCAAATGAGACACCCATCTACAAGAAGGGCCCAAAGGAGTATCCAGGGAACTACAGGCCTGTCAGACCATGGTACAAGGAAAGGTTATGGAGCAGGCCATCTTGAGTACCATCACGAGGCACATACAGGACAACCAGGTGATTAGGCACAGTCAGCATGGGTTTATGAAAGGTGGGTCCTGTTCTTCTAGTTCTCCTGAACTAGCCTGTTCTCCTTCTGTGACAAGATGACTCACTTAGTGGATAAGGGAAAGGCTGTGGATGTTGTCTACCTGGATTTTAGTAAAGCTTTTGACATTGTTCCCCACAGCATTCTCCTGGAGAAACTGGCTACCCATGGCTTGGGTAGGCATACGCCTGGATAAAAAATTGGCTAGATGGCTGGGCCCAGAGAGTGGTGGTGAATAGAGTTAAATCCAGTTTGTAGCCAGTCACAAGTGATGTTCCTCAGGGCTCAGTATTAGGGCCCGTTCTATTTAATGTCTCTATCAGTGATCTGGATGAGGGGTTTGAGAGCACCCTCAGCAAGTTTGCTGATGACACCAAGTTGGGTGTGTGTGTTGATGTGCTTGAAGGTAGGGAGGCTCTCTAAAGGGGTCTGTACAGGCTTGATTGATGGACCAAGGACAATGGTATGAGGTTCAACAAGGCCATGTACTGGGTCCTGCACTTGAATCACAACAACCCCATGCAACACAACAGGCTTGGGGAAGAGTGGTTGAAAAGCTGCCAATGGAAAAGGACCTGGAGACTCTAGTCAACAGCCAGTTGAAGATGAGCCAGCATGTGCCCAGGTGGTCAAGAAGATATCAGAAATAGTGTGGCTAGCAGGACCAGGGAAGTGTTTGTGCTCCCGTACCTGGCACTGGTGAGGCCACACCTCAAATACTGTGTTCAGATTTGGGTCCCTTGCTACAAGAAAGACATTAAGGTGCTCGGCAAAGAAGCTGGTGAAGGGTCTAGAGCACCAGTCTTATGAGGAGTGGCTGAGGGAACTGGGGTTGTTTAGCCTAGAGAAAAGGAGGCTCAGGGGAGACCTCTCTATAACTATCTAAAAGAAGGTTGTAGTGAGGTGGAGGTCAGTCTCTTCTTCCAAATAACAAGTGATAGGACAAGAGGAAATGACATCAAGTTGCACCAACTTTTTATCCACCAGTACCCACAAGTCCTTCTTTGCAGGGCTGTTCTCAATCCCATCATCCACCAGCCTGTATTGATTCTGGGGGTTGCCTTGACCGAGGTGCAGGACCCTGCAAGAGACAGGCAGGTGTGGACCTGCACGGTGGTCTTTGGAAAGGTTTGGGGAGGTCTTATCCCTTCTCCTATATCCCGGTGGCTAGTGCTCTGGGGTAGACTAACTCCTATCATTTGAATAGTACTGAGGCAATGGGGCTCTCATCCCAGCTAGTGCCAAGGGGTGCTCCAGTTATTGAAAAATTAAATATTAATGGTAATAATAATTGAATAGCATTTCCTTTTTTTCCTCAGACTACTGTAGCCATGCAAGGCTGAGACACTTTCTGGTCATTACTCTTGCCAGTGCTTTGGGTGAGGGGAAGGGGGTGATTCCCAGCCTCCTAATGTCAAACTGACCTGACCCAGTACCTGTGCCTTCCCTGCACAGCGTACAGGAGCTGCAGCCTGCTGAGGTGTCTGCTTTCAAGAAGAGGAAGACGTTTAACCACGATTCATCCAGTGCTGAAAAGGACAATGGGTATGAACCTGCTTATAATGTAGTTGGTTTCAGAAATGCGAAGTCACAGATGAAAACAGGCCCCAGTAAGTGTTTTGGGCAGGTAGCCCATGCTGAAGCTGGTGTTTCATTGCTACCTGAGTTGAACATAAATGTGTCTATAGTCAGTGTCACTAATTCTCAAGGTACCTCAAGTCTCTGCTGCCTGCTTGCTCAGTTACATTGATAACAGCTATTGTTTTCTGAGTTCACATTTAGTTGCTATCAGAGATAGCCAAGAAGGTCAAAATTTGAACAATTTTTTTTTTTTATTCTAAGAAAATCTCAGCCTTTTTTTCCACTGTATGGGATTTTTTACAAGGTTTCATCTGGGTGTTTTTTTTAGAACAGCTGGAGGTAGAAAAAGGAAGGTTGATATGGTTTGTACTGGAAGTGTCTCTAATAAAATATATGTGGTCTTTTGAGAAATTAACCTAAGAAACCCAGGAAGGATTCAAATACCTTCATGGTGTGGATTGCCTGTTGCATCTCTAGTACTTGAATATATAGGGTGGTTGTCTATATGAGTTACACTGTATAGTTTGATTTGGATGGTCCAAAGATATTAAGTGATCTTTTGGACATCCTAGACAATTAGAATACATAGGAGCTTTTTTTTTTTCCTTTCACAACCGATTGATGGAATTGTTATACAGCTGGAAGAAACTCAAAAGTATTTCTCTTACCTATGAAACATGTTTCCTTTGTCTCGAGAGGTCTGTAGATTTCTGCCTCTCTATACCACAAATAACATGCCTAACCTTATTGTCCATGTTCAAAGAAAAGCCCTTCTCTAGCACAGAGAGCAGGGAAAAAGTCTGATCATTGCTGTCAAGTTTTGGCCACAAGTGGAAAAGAGCAACAGATCTGTGCAACCTGATTAACTTTTAGCATGATGAGTGTGGCAGCACCAGGTGTACCAAGCAGTATCCATAAGCATTGCTGAGTTAGTGATAGCGCTGTGGGTGCCCTGAATGTCATATGCCAAAATTCAACTGTGATTACCAATATATCTCTGAGTGTGCACAGTTTGAAACTATACAAACTTGATTTGAACTGAGATTCATTGCCTTTCAGATGCAAACATTATATTTCCAAGGACAAGATTACGTCGTTTTCCTTCATATATTCCTTTATAGTTTCTTAGTAAATTTACTTTATATGAAATAAAATTCCTGTGGGGAACCTTCATTGGTTCTGGTGACATATTTTTTATTTCAGACTATGTTTCATAAGTGCATATAAACCAGAGGAAAAAAACCCAGAAAACAGTGCAACTGGTGATGACAGGAAAAATGAAAATCTGAATATTAATTTGACTGTGAGAGAAAATCTAAACATAAGGATTTTTGGAGGTGGGAGATCTTGGTGATTGGTATTTGCTGTACCTATTCCTCCAATTCATATTTTTTCCTGGAGACGGCAGAACTTCTCAGAATAAATCAAGAGTTCTCTTCTTGCCTCAACTCACCTCACTTCTCCCTTCATCCCTGTAGAATGAATACATTTCAATGTTGCATTAAGCAACCTGACCATCACCTGTTATTCATGGTCGCTCTCTTCCCAACTTTCCAACTGTCCTACCAGTGGCCTTTTCAGTTGTTCTGGGTTTGAGAGACTTTGCCTTGCTGTGATGGCTATTAGCATTGCTTGCTGGCAGAGCCCCGAGGAGCCACAGCTGATGCTGTCGGGGCTCCTGCAAAGTAGCTCATTGGTCCTGGCCCAGCCAGGCAGGTGGCCAGAGCTCCCTTCTAACAGTGGGAGCTGTGTGAAACTCAGCCAGGAGTTTGGCTGATGTAAACCCTCAGCTCTTGACTGTGTGCTTTTCATAGCCCTGCTGCTGTAGCTTGGCTGGCAAAACTTAGCACTGTGCACCTGGCCTTGCTGCCTTTTGGATCTCGCTCTTGAGGTGAATTATTTGGAAAGACAAGGAGGAGACTGTGTATGATTCCTTGTTCTCATTAGTGAACAGAAACAAAGTTCTTATGCTGATAGTGGGGGAAATTCCCTAGAAAATCGAAGGGTTTGATAGAGGACTGAATGAAATAAATGGGATTTCCCAAAAGGATATATTTTAGCCATAGAGCTTTTCCACCTGGAGCCTCCTCCTGACCACCACCAGGCTTTTCCACAAAGGCATCCAGCTTCAGGTCAAATATAAAATGTTTACAAGCTTCTTGAAGAAGCCTTAAATCAGAGTAGGAGTTTTCTCTGGCTCCTTGAAATGATGCCATCTATTCAGCTATTCCATGTTTAAGTAAATACCTCAAAGCAGCCTCAACTACAGCTTTTACAATAGGGGTCAAGATGAGTGAGAATGTGTGACCTTCCAAACCCTGTTTCTTGGAGGCAACTTTGCAAAGAGCAAAGTTTACTTGTGAAGAGTTACAAGAGCTCTGTCTTGTCTGGTGTCCTCGCAGCACAGTTTAAATATATTAAAAAAAAAAAAAGTGTTTTCCAAATCACCAACAGTACTATGTTTGATGGAAATTTGAAAATCAAGGCACAATATTTTTTCTGTTAGAACTTCACCTTTTCCTAAAAAATCCTGAAATATTAAATTAGCTAATTAATTTGATGATGATACAGGAAAGAGGACAAAGCTGTATTTGTTTTACTGATGACAGAAGGGAATTGCCTTGTGTCAATCAGGTATACACTCTTGAGATCAGAGAAAACAGGCTCTTTTAGAGAGGAAACCCCCTGACATCTTATGAAAGCACTAGAAATGGCCATCTGAAGGTGATATTTTAGTTTTTTGGGTTTTTTTAATCTGTCATCCTCTGAAATGCACAAGTACACTAGCTGGCTAAATGATTCATTGCAAATATATTATCAGGTGGATTTAGCAAATTTGTTCTTTAGTCATTAATACAAATACTTTGAATTTTTGAAGTTATTTACTACCTGCAACAATTTTGTTTCAGAAAACTTCACCTGTGTTTTGTTTGAACTGTTCCTTCTGATACAGTCATTATTCATGGAGTATAATTGCTTTTTAAAATAAGTCACATGTGATGGTCTCCTTACCCTGATTTGAGGATTGGGTCTTTCTCAGAAGAAAGGTAATAAGCTGTGATTAAAGATTGCTGTTGGGCACGTATTCATATGTGAATACAGGAGAATGGAGGATATTGGAGAATTTATATGCCTTAACATACTACAGGCATATGTGAAAAGCATATTATAGTGGCCAAGTTAAAAAAGCAAGGACAAATTTGCTGCTTGTCAACTCTACCTTTCATGGAGACACACCAGTAGAATATTTGACCCAGCATTTTCATGTTATCTGCAGAGTGCTATCAGTTGCAGGGAAATTTAAATCCTGACTATATTCTAGTTAGAAAAAACCCCCAACAAATCAAAGCCACATTTGTCATGAAAAGTCTTTGTACTTGATACTGTGTTTTCAGTTTATTCAGTTTATGGTGTTTTTAGTGATGTCTATACATATGTATCATCACAAAATGTTGTTTCATGTGTGTCACTTCAGCAAGCTAATATTAAAGCTGAATTTTTCTGCCAGATGTCAATGCTAGGATAACGCTTTCTGGAAAATTTCAGCTGGTATTATTTATCGATGTCTGACAATAGAAGTAGATGTAGGCATGTTATTGTTTTTCTTACAGTGAAAAAAAGTACATGACCATGATAATAAATAGAAAACGGGAAAAAAAGTTTGTGCTTATCTTTATTAGTGGAATCTTATACAGAATGTGAATTTAGATTAAATCTCAGATCCTAAAAGCAAGACTTGCACATGTGCTATGTAGCTGTATTAAGAGTTTAGCATCTCAGTTCTCCTGAGATTCCCCTGGTCCTGATCATACACAGGTTTCACATAACCTAGGAAGACAACTCTGTGTGTAGCATCCCTATTTCATGATTTCCAAGGCTGAGTATAGCTTTCCTTCCTTCTCTTTTGACTCTGGCTGTGGCAGCCTGCTCTCATCCTCAACATCACATCCCAACAAGGGGACAATGGTTCCTCTATTTTCTAGACACCCTATCTGCTGAGACTCATGAGCCATGGAGGGGAAGTCACCTGAAGGAAACGCAGAGGGTGAGGAACACAATGCTGGGGGGGATGGAGGAAGAATATGGGAGGGAATAGAAGATGGAGGAGGAAAACCAGAATAATGACATAGCCTACATTGCTGGTGGGTGGGGTTTTGTACCTTGACCCCTGCCAAGGCATTTATTGTGAAGCTAGGTTAGTCATATATGTATCAATCACACAAGAGGCCATCAATTGTGTAATGATCATTTTCATCACTGTTTTGAATGGTCTAGTTTGAGACTGCTTTTGCAGCAAACCTAAATTCACAAATGCTGTTGAAAATAGTTAATTCTGAAAGAGGCACTGATAATGCTGCTGTGACTCCCATTACTTTTTAGTACCAGGTAATCACTCGCATAAGGCCATAAAAAGTTCATGAAAAAACTAGTTCTGTACTCAGAAGCAAAGGATCTGTAGTAGCAAGGATTAGTCTATGTGGCTTTCAACTCAATTTACGTTCATCGAAATATCTGGTGCCAGATAAAAACTGAGACATCAAGTGTATGATTGTGAAATCAAGAAACGGGGCAGATAAAATAAGAATTTTGTCATATCTATGAAAACTGACCAGGGCTTGCTACAAGACAAGTTTCCAGTGCTATTTGAGTTAAAATAATTTATCAAAAAGGTGGTTGAAAAAGATTTTATACCTGAAAAATGATTTTGGAAACTCCTGAAAACGTTGAGCTTTGATTAGTCTTCTTGGAATAGCTGGCTTTGATTTAAAGAAAATACAAGGAAAAAAATAGAAATTTTATAGAAGTTTTCAGTGGTTGTCGTTCTTTTTTAACAGGAGAGAAGATAATAGTAAACAGTGCTTCTTACATTTATTATTTCTTACTTTTGTAGAAATGGCCTCCCTTTACAAACCTTGATTTTTAACTTCCACAAGTTTCAAATAATTTCACTTTTCATGGCCTTCATGCGTTTAGTGTCTAGCACTGTTGATAACTAGAAGAGAACTCCCTGGACTACATTCTCAGCAACTGAACGTTGGCCTATTGATTTTGTGGAGATAAACTACACCACATCACAGGTCAGTTCTGCATCTTAGTAGATATCGAAAGATGTAAGAAAGTCCAGCCCTAGATTCAAGGATTTTCCAAAATTTGAGGACCCATTCACTTCAGTTACACAGTTTCAGAGACATTTTTCTGTTCTCGTTGTCTTGCCTCAAGATTTGAAAGAGTAAAAAGGGAGATGTTATCTGAGAAACAACATGTGGAAGACCATCATTGACCTAGTTCAGAAGTACAAGAGTGTGACAACAGATCTGGCTTCTTGTCCCTAGTGATGTTACTGGTAGTTTTGCCACTGACTTTAGCAGAGTGGAAATTTCAGGCATTTGTCCTGTCTGAAGTTGCTTGTAATGGAATGTCCCTTTGCTGCAAATGCAGATGCAGATGAATACACTCCATGACTAGTTCTGCTGTACTGAGTTGTTTTTTTCAGGCTTGGTGCCTATATTCCTGTCAATGTTGCATTTAAGAATCAAAAACAAGCCAAAATTTGATTAATAGAGAAATTAGACTTCTAATAATAAAAATAAAAATTTGGTTTGGATAAATAAATGGTTTTATGTAAGTCTCTTATTCTGCTGAAGATTTACCTTACAAATAAATTTGTGCAAATGAAGTCTAAAAGCTTTTTGAAAATGGTAATATCTATCTTTCACATAAGTGTGAAGTGAACATATACACACAAAGAATTTTCAGTAGGCTGCGTAAGTATTGGTTTAGATAATCTGCATGTAAGCAAAAATATTCTTGCAATTTTCCTTTTTTTTTTTTTTTTTCCCCCCCCTTTAAAACAGTTAGTATTGACAAATGAGTAAGTCTGTTTCAGTACATAAGGTGTACCCATTCCATCTAGCTGCACAACACACAGTGATTCCCAGGGAACGTGAAAGTTGGAAGAAGGCAAATGAAAAAGTCAAAGGAAAATTACATCTATTTCTCTCAGGGTTGCTGTTGTTTTTCCCTTTGTTAGTCAACTTGTATCTGTGCTTTGGATAAGTGTTGCTAAGAACTGCCATATCTAAACTGAAATTCACGGTTTGTCCACTTGTACTGCTGGGTTTTTTATCTCCATTTCACTATAAGATTACATCAGTATTTTGTGTTGCCTCCCCATACTTTCCCAGTTTAAAGATGTGCTCTTTTAGATTTTTTTGTGTGTGACTTTAACAATGTTCTTTAACATTTCCTTGGATAGACCCAACAATTGCTTGTTGACCCATTTTAACCCCTTTTGAGCATCATCTTCAAAGTGTAACTGTCCTTGACAATGAAAGAGACCTTCCTATTGTCTGGTCCTTCCAGGCAATCTTTAGCATTGAGTTAAATGGCTTTCAGATGGAGGAGTTGGCTGGAAGGAAGGAGACAAAGTGGTCTGTTGTTTCTGAGTGACTTTGCTAGAGTTTCCCTTTTTTCTTTTAGAATGGTGCATTTCTATAGAAGATGACAGACGTTTTGACAGGTGCAATATGCTTTGAACTGTTGTGTCAGATAATTCTTTTGTCTTGGTTTTTCCCAGCAGAGTGGTACATCTCCTTAGGATGCTGATATGCATATTGTTTGCTTTTCACTTAGTGTGGTGAAGCCTTCCATCCTTCTTTTCTCTCTCCCTCTCTCACTTTTTTAGTGGCTCTTTGCATAGCTAACCCAGATGGGAAGGCGGAGTGACCATGACTTAAACCTCTCTTTCCAACTTTTTGATCGTGATAACTGACAGTTATAACTCACAAAATTATAATGGTAATAAAGAAAGAACTAACAAAGACACACAAAAGCATGGCCTCAAATAAAATAATGTTATAATCTCATCTCTGCCTGCAATGAACTATGTGTGTATGGAAAAAGACAGTTTCAGGGCTGTTACCTCAGAACAGGAATGATTTAGCTTTGCTTATCTATGGATTGGCCTAGATGAAAAACAACCACAGTCCTGTCACATAATCAAAACTGGTTTGAGGGGAAAAGAAGAAATCCAAGCTAAAGTTTTAAAACTTAAAAAAGGCTTTATTTTACTCCTAGTAAGGATATTTTATTTCTTTCTTAATACTCTTGAAGTTACCACAGAGAGTATTTCTCAGTCAGGTAGCTTCATTTAATTAGAGTGTGTCAAGCGTGTTCTACATTTGTGGTCAATGTTTTTGCAGTATCAGTTCTTTGCATTTTCAGTCCTGTGGTCAATTATTGTATTGTAAATAGCAACACTGCTAAACTGGTCATGCAGAGAAGTCGGGATTTATGCATGATACTATATTTCTATTTCAGTCCCTGCTTCTGCCTGTTCTGGACTTAAACAGACTTTCCTACTATTACCTTTGATGCTTTCTTTTTATTTTCAGAGTTAACATCCCTTCTTTTGGTGGCCTGGGTATGACTCTCATTCATTGTGTTATGAATGACATCCATGTTACTGAAAGACAACCTGACCCTGAAAAATTGAAAACAAGATCTTCTTTTGCAGTTGCTTCACATGGCATAAACTCAATAGGGAAGAGAGGTTTAAAGGCTGTCAATCAAATAGAGAAGTGGACAACATAATTTACTGTAAAAGGAAGAGGTGTCCTGAAAAGCTTTGCTTTATGAATCCTTCCAGACCATCTGAGAACTTGATTTAATAGCTCATGGCATACGTGTTTAAAATATTTGTATCAAGAATTTTGTAAATCGGAGAGTAGCAGCAAAATCTCTGTAAAACATAGCTGGGTGATCTGGTCGCCTGATTTCCAAAACTAGCAAGAATCCATCAGCTTTTGTGTTTTTTCACATTCATCTTCTCCACTCTGAGGAATGCTTTAGAGTATCTCACTCTAGCATTTAACCTACAGTGAAAGTTAAAAATTGTATCTGTTATTATGTTATATAGTGAGTAATCTTATGTTAAATAATATAATTTCTTCTAAAATGATAAAAATTATGGGAAGCTTTTGGCTCATGCATATGATACCCCAAACAGTGAATAGCTATATTTGTTTCTTTACTAGTAGGTGCTTCAGTGCCACAAAGTGTCCTACAACAGCACTTAAGCACATGAGATAATGGATCTGAAATACATGGCTAAAGCATTGTCTGAAATGCTATCTGCTGCCATAGAAGGGTCCTAATAATTGTTATATTTGATTGTAAAGGAGCTTCTTTGGAATCACTGAATTTTTCCGTCTCTTCAATTACTGTTTTTCAAGTAATTCCTGTTTATATTGTAAAACTTGCTTTTGTAAGTCAATCATGCAAACAAGATACAAAATCTCTCCATTTTAGTAGCTGCTCTTCTGAGATGAAGACACAATATTTTTTCCATCCATGTTCTATGCTCACCTATTACCACTAGTTTCTGGTTGCAGATTTATTCATGTATTGGCCAATAACTGGTTGAAACTCTTTATGCTACAACAGTAGAAAATATATTTGCAACAGTGGAAATTTAAAAACAGAATTTTGAAGTTATATGTTGTGGGCAGCTGAGAACAGGTTCCTATGAAGATTGTTGGATGGTCTTAACAAGAGGCCTATTTGCTGACATGATCTCTAATTGGTATGTGTCATGGAAAGTTCTCATCTTAAGAGGTTTGACATTGTTCAGGGAAGAACCAAATGGATCTGATGTTCAATTGCTTCAGACTCGTTTGCAAAGCAGACTGTTTCTGAAGCTGAGAGAATTTTGCCAAGGGACTCATGAAGCATGAATTTCTTGGGATGATATGCATCACATTCGGTTTTATGGTTTCCCTTTCACTGTTTGAGGATGTTGCATAGCTGAATAGGTTGAAGGGGAACCCACGCCTTTTTCATAGGAGTCTAGTGTAAGCATGGCAGAGTCCATGTTATGGTCATCAGTGAGATGGTTATTTATTACTTGATTGGTATCTGAAATTTCTATAGGGTTCTCATCAACAAAATGAAGGTGGTTGCTCTTTAGATCAGATCTAGTAAGAAAATATGCAAAGAGTTCTCACAGGCTGCTGGTGTCTCAAAATATGCCCACTGTAACAATTCGCAGGCTATACAGACTTCATGGTTGTCAAGTATTCTGCTTGCCCTTGCCATATAGACGTCATGGTTGTCACTGGAGATAGAATGCTGTACCTTCTGCTCCAAACACATAGGCTCCTACTGTCAGGATTGGTATCGTGTTGCAAGCATGGGGAAACTATGCAAATTGGATAACATAATGCTGCTCATATGGGAGCTGACTGTGCTAATTCCCATGTTAATCCTGTGAGCGAATGCAGTACGAACGAGATGCTCACCCCAAGGCTGGTTGAGGCTAAGCTGTGTGTTCCCGCCATTGAGAAGTGCTGTGCCTGCTCTCCAGGTAATCAGTCTGACTTCCAAGCGCTCACTAAAAGGTGCACCTGCCACCTGGTAGCATTTCCCATTACTCTAGAAGTGTTGAGTCTGAAATGATCTGTAAAGAATCCACTGATGAATAACCATGCTGGGCACATCCTTTCCCATAGGAATTATTTCATCTGTCTGGCAATAACTTTCTTAGAGTGACAGACCATGAGAAATCCCACTTTTTTCCCTGTTTGGTGTCCAGGAACTATTCTAGGTCCATAGGGCAGAAAAGGGACTACTGCTGAGCCAGGCAGTTGGACTGGATGATCATTGTAGGTTCCTTCCAGATGAAAATTATTCCATTCCATTCCATTTCATTCCATTCCATTCTATAAATTCCATGGATAGGAATAATTTGTCAAACCAGCTCTAGAGTACTGAGTTAAGCAAGAGGCAACAGCACCAGTGTTACCACTGACAGCTGCTTTCTGGTCAAAACTTTTTACATTTCTTTGCTTAATGTATTTTTATTTGAACACAAACCTTAACCTTAATGTGAATGTTTCAGATATTTTTGCTTAGATCCCAAGAGTGAGAGGGGGACTTGAACATCCAAATTTAGTGGGTCACAAGAGGTCTTTAGTAAACTCATTCATACAGAAGTTTCTCTTTGTCCCAGTACAAAATGAGTTTAGTTTATGAATAGGTTGCTGTTTCAGGATTTTTTGGTCTTATGAGAATTGAAATTAGTCTCTTAACTAGGGTTTAATCTTCTTGTTTGTAGTCTCGAGGGTGACCACTAGCATTAGTAAGGTGACTGATAGGTAAATTGACAGAATTAAGTTCTTACTATTTGACTGAGACTTATATTAATAATGTAATTCATTTTAAAGAACGTCGGTCCAGATCACTTGTTCCTGGAGCATGACTTTAGCTGAAATACATTTGCTGATGTTAACTGTGGAGAAAAGGAGCACAAAAGGCATCTTAGTACTACGTTGCAAGAGGAATACTAAAATTATTTTCCTAAAAATTAAAGATTAAGTCACTTGAATATCCCCTTTTCTTTCTTCTTATATCAAAACCTTACCTGTGAAATGTAAGCAATTCTTGGACACTGCCTCTTCTCTGCTACCAACTTTGGGTCAACACTTAGCAACTCTGGAAGTCAAGCACAACAAATGTACTTACTTTGCATAAACAACATGACTACACATGCAGAAAGGCACTAGAGAACCTGGATACTGTGCTCGTTCTGTAACCCCTGGTTTGCTGGAATTTAATTCTGTGGCATATTTTCTTTCCTCCTCTCTTAAGAAGGCAGAATAAAAGGGATATTTCTTAGGATTTCTCTTTACTACTCAGAGCAAAATCAGGAAATCACTTCAAATGAATTTTTATCCTTTCAGAAAATTTCAGTGTAATGAATAGCATTGTTTTCCGCTTGAACTGAGTTTTAAGCATGGGTTACGTATGCAACAATGAATGAGTGGCTGAAATCAGACTTTCTTTGCTGGAGCACCAGAAATAGGAAAAGATGCCTCATGAAAATTATAATTAGAATGATTTGGGAACAAAGCAATATTTCAGAAGATATTTCATGATATAAGAGGCAAAATAATACGCTGAACCTACTGCCACCAAGACAAATTATAGGAAGATATTTACATCAGCACAGCTTTAGTTCAGAGTAAGTCTGATCTTCTTTTGGACAGCAATTAATGTATTTGTCTGGAAATATGCTAAATCCAACTAACTGTCGGAGCAATCTTGCTGAGTATTTTCCTTCAGCCAAACAAAAGAATGAGGAGGGGAAAGAGATGAAGAGATAATCCCAGATCAAACAGTGATGATGCTCTGGGGCTGAAACTGGTTCCAGTATGTCATAAACAGTTTATGGTGGTTACCACATAGAAGGCACAGCTGAGTAGAGACTGAAAGGATGTAGTGGCCAGGCTACAGAAATGGGGAAGGAGAGTGACAGGATAGTGGAACCCAAGCCCTTCCTTATGAAGGTATGTATGTCAGCTGTACCAATCTACAGAGGCTAAGGATGTTTCAAATGAGCTCAGATGTCTCTTCCTCTTAGTCAAGCTGTTACAAGGGCAGTCCTGAAGGCTGCCTTGTTTTTCCCTGTAGCCAAGGATAACACCTCAGTGGCTGAAGTTGAGGATGTAAAATCATTAATGCTATTTAGGAATACATATTTGTTTTCGTTCTAGCTATCATGAGATGTTATTACTAAGGCTTATAAATTGGAAATTCTGAGCCTGGAAATGCTGAAATGAAAACCCGTAATTTGGGTTCTCAAGGCTCAGTGCTTTCCTTGGTTATGTATATGCTAATGGCAACTTGAAGATGTTTGAATGTAACTGTGAAGGGAATTTGGTTATTATCTAGCACTTCTGTCTCTCCTGTGGTGATGAGTTACAACTAAAGCTGGGTTGTAATCTATATTTACTAATTAATTGTTTCAGATGGATGTATGACTTGAAAAATCAACACCTAAACTGTGAGCTATCTTTTTCTGTTCCAGGATTGTTTTGTCTTGGTGGTATGATGCATAGTTCTGGAGGAAAGGCAAATGAGATTAAAATTCACACAGCTTTTCTGCTTCCATTCTGAATATCATATACTTTTCTGGACATAACACAGATGAGAATATAGATCTCATGCAAGGTTAAAAAAATGTTTCTTAAATGATTTTGATCTTGATAGCTTTAAGGTGGATTACTTATATCAAGATTAAGATTTCTGAAGATTAAGCATATGATTTATGATGCAATTTCAAAATATAAAGATTCCTGTAAGTTATGGTGGTGCAAGAAGAGGAATGACATTGTTCATTAGTTGTTCAATTTAGCTTTAATTTTACTGTTGGATGAATATTGAAAGCAGCCCTAGTTAATTTTTGTGTGTGTCAACATTCCAGTGAAACGTTGATGTGGGTTTCCCTAGTACCTACTGATTTGGATAAATTCATGTTTGGGTGCCTTAAATTGATAACTGTATTTGTATTTAAATGATATGCAAGGGAGGAAGAGAATTCCAGATCTGTATTTTTCATAGTTGGCAAAACTCATAATATTTTTGAAACAGCTGGTTTGAAGAGAGCTTCTTCTTGAACCGGCTGTATATGAGCAGGACTAGTTGTGTTCCTAAATGGTTGGGGACAACATAACATAGTATGTTTACAGTGTGGTGAAGCCTGTTTCACTATGAGAAGAGGGTCTCTTGTTATAAACCTGATCCTGCACCACTGCCCGGATCAAATAAA
>VYZX01021941.1:92912-188245 GCA_013401335.1 Brachypteracias leptosomus
GCACTTGGAAAACTATTTTGTTGGAGGGTTTTTTTGGCCAAATTTTAGCCGAAACTGGAACAGGCAACTTTCAACGATTTTGGTAATTTTGGGATGGGAATTGTTGTATTTATCCGAGAAGAAAGAGAAGACCCCAAAAGATGAGCCAGGCAGGGCCGTTCTATTAGGATGATTCTTTTTTTTTTTAATATAAAATGCAGCTTTTTACACTCAAGTTTCTACGAGGAAAACTTACCCTGGTTTAAGTCAGTGCTGTCCAATTTGTGCTTCAAAGACATTTATACCCCACAGAGGAGAGTACAACAATCTGTGGGCAGTGAGGTAAGAAAACACAGCCAGAGGAAAGGAAGCAATCTAGAGAAAATTTTCCAGAGGGGAAAAGGCAAACCCAGGGCGTGAGTACCAGGATGTCAAACTACCACTAAGAAGTTATGACTGTTTATTTCCACTGCAAAAACTTCCCCCTGTGGCAGCATCCAGTCTTCTCTGTGCTTAGATCTGAGCCAAAGTAACACAGATGGAGAGAAGAAGTTCTTATATCTAAAAGAAAAAGAGCTACAGACTCCTCAGAAGTTCCTAAGGACCCTGCAGATACTCAGGTTTTATTGCATTGGTAGGCAGTGGGGCAAAGCTTCAAAGCAGATAATCTGTGTCATGTTGCTAGAACCACAGATGTGTTCACTCAGAGGTGGCAAATGGGCTTCAAGTAAGTGTCCTTCCTTGAGTAATTCCAAATCAATGTGAAAGTTTTGGTAACTATTACAGATTTTGAGTGAAAATGAAAGAATGCAGGGAATTCATTACGGTATTGTACATTGTTTTTAGCAAGTGTGACCTGCAGCATTAAAGCCTAAGGAGGTTGAGAGCCTTGTGCTGTTTCTTCAGAATGTTAAAAAATGTTAAAGAGCCACCATATATTTCAAAAGTTATGTTTGATAATTAGCTTGTCCCTGTGCTATTGCTGTTCTGGAGAAGATATTCTGTCACCTCAGTTACTTTGTGAGCTGAACTTATAATTGTGCTAAATATTTATTGATCCAGTGTTTTATCAGAAACCAAAGAACTTCAGGGGTTTAGTTCCTCAGGCTCCCAGTAACCTCTCATTTTAAGTTGTATGAAACATTCATCTTTCATCAGACATTCATAAAGTAGTTTGTTAATTTGTAGTAGGAGATTTTTGTCAACCTGACATGTTTCACTTGGCTTTGTCATATAAATGATATCAACCAAACAGTGTTCAATTGGAAAATGCCCGCCAAAGGTCTTTTTCATGAGTGCAGCTTACAAATACTGGGCAAAGACAAAAAGGTTTTATAAAGGAAGTTACATTTGGAAGGGAAAGAGGAAAAATGGCGGCCCCCTTTTGAGGTGCCAGCAAAACTTCTGTGCTGGTAGCACAAGCAGCATCAACCCAGATAAGATAGGAGGGCAGACCCTAAAGTACTGACAATCTTTATTCACTGGAAATGGAAAGTAGTGTGATTTAGGGTTACAATAACTTCCATGCAAATGTCCACATGTATCCTTAAAAAAACCCTGTAAGATGTTTCAGGGAGTATTCATTGGCCTGGAAGACACTGGAGGTCTGGAACAAGAAGAAACAGGGTTAAACTGTAAATAGGCGCAGATCCTCTAAAGAAGCAGAGCTCCATCAAACTTATCAAGTGATCTGTCATCACTAAGCAGGCTGGAGAGAGCTTTTAATTTAGTCTGAGCATGATGTGTCTGTCAGGTGACTGTCAGTGACATGAGAGCCATATGTTTGATCTGGATCCTGAAAGTAACTACTTGTTCATTTTCCACAAAGATCTGAGAGAATCTTGCCTTCCTATCCCAAACAGGCCTTCAAATCAGTGTTCAAAGCTCAAGCAGTCCCTAAAAACATAAATTCAGTTATGTGTTGGGATATAAAAGTTGCAGATCCTGGTTGCTTTTTCTGGTTAAGAACAGTGTAGTGATGTTTTTTCTGTTTCTCACTGACAGAATTGCAGAAGGAATGAGCAATATGCAAGCCTGGCCTCATCCAGAATTGACACAAATCAACAGGAGTTTTTCCTTTGTCTTCAGTGGCCTTTTATCTGGCCATTTGTACTATTTGGCAAATGGTATACAAATGAAATAATTCATACAAATGAGCACACAAGTTTCGATTGGCTTTGTTGCTGAAGTGACAATGCAAATTGAGAACCAGATATTCAACTGGAATGTTAACATTTGATTAATTTGCAAATCTGAAAATATTTGGTGAAAGCATTTGTGACTAGATTTGAATAATTTATAAGTTCCATACTTTCTCAGTCTCTCCACAGTCATCGAAGTAGAAATGTAGGTGAAATTAGTAAAACACATTGTTATCTGTAGATTGTTCTTTCAGTAACTTTAAATGAGGCCAGCCACTGTCTAGTGCTTTTATTTAGTAATGGGAAAAAATGTAGGAGCCCTCCGGTGGTCAAAATACACCTCTCCAGCTAACTCATATTCCCTTTAATGCTAAATAATTTAGCTGATATAAGCCTTTATTCTAGTTATCATATTAGTTGCAAGGTATTTTAAATATTTTTTTTTTAATTATTAACACTTCTGTCACCCTGCAACTGTGGCTAAGCTAAGCCATTTGTTTTGAAAGTTTCCACGTTGAAATCAAGAAAAGCTATCAGCACCAAAAGCAAATAAATTAGACAAAAGTCTTGGGTAGAAAAAAAATGTTCCCTGAATTCCCAATGTTGTGCGCTACATGTCCTATCTGAGAGCAGAGACTCTAAAATAAACAAAACAGGCTCTACGTTACATTCTCCAAGCCATATGCTTCCCAGTGCAGTGAGGTTCTCATCCATGCCTGAAGACCTCACATATTGCATAAAACAAATAACTACTGATAACAGTACTTTGGCATATATTTGACATCAAAGTGAATTACTACCCCTGGGGCAGTATGGCTGTGAACTGGGACTCTGGTGATTCTCTGGGAATAAGGACAGTTTTTTGGTAAGTACTTAAGAATACATTTTTACACTTCTCCGATACTGAAATGTTTTATAAGCCATAAAGGGATAGAGGAAAAAAAGGCATTGCAGCAAATTGTGTGTATCATGGCTATAAAACAAGACTCGGTAAAAAATGGTTTCCTACTCATGTTAACAAAATGTGGTTACAGCCAGCTTGGTTTCCAGATTCAAAGCTCCCGTGGTGAGGATTTATGGCAACACCATATTAGTTGTTCTATTCTCACTGGAGCACTCTGGTAATTAATGCATGTGAGGTAACTAACTGGCACAGATGTTGCAGCCCAGAATCAGCATAAATCATTGTTTTGCTTAGCGTTTGTGGGGAGAAAGGAAGAGGAATAATTAAAGCTTGGTATCTTTGCTCTCTTGCTCATACATGGCTGTGAGTACAAGGCTGATGTTCAAGGCATGCTAGCACAGTCTCTTTTGGTACTCACTGGTACTGCATGGGCATAAGTTACCCCCCAGTTTTGAAGTTCTCCCTACTCCTGCCTTGGAACATAGCTGGTTTGTTTGATGACCATCCTCTGGTTTGGGCATTCCTGGAGCTGAGTCCTGAAGTGTGCTCAGACCCTGGCCCTCCTCTTGCTGTCATCTGAGTATTTCAGAATGCACAGGCTGCTGTTTTATGGATCATTTTCAGTGTAGCTGCTCACATGCTAGTTCATGGGCAGAACACTCAGCGCTTTGTGCAATTAAATCTTCAATCTGAGTGTCCTTATATATAGTGCAGAGTGTCATCATAGCACAGCCTTGTAACCATTAAGGATGCTAATGTGCACTGTGTGTCTAATTTATCATACTGAAATCAGTGTAGACGATCTTGTTTGCACTAGAGTGAGGGTATAATGTAGCCTTAAGTCTGGGTTTGAGTGTGCTGCTTTGGCAGGTTAATTACAGGAAAGGAGGCAAAGGAGAGTGGCAACCCTGTGCCTGTAGCTCATGATCATGATTCAGATACAGTTGAGGTGAGGCAAATAAATTGTATTGACCCTTTTGAAGCATATTAAAATTAGCTGCAGAAAGTAATTAACATGTTTAGTGTTTCTCCATAAATAAGTTAGTAAACTTTGAGTAAGCACTGTTCAAGTATGTTAGACATCTGAAGCTAATTTACTAAATTAGTAGGTAGAATCCTGCATTGCAACTGTGATGTATGTATATTGGATGGATGCTCTTTCCTTGGGGAGAGGATAAAGGACATTGATGTTAAAGAAGAGGAAAAAAGTCAGAATCTGGAGTACATAGGTAAGAACAGTCATATGCCTGTCCTGTATAGGACAATGTGCTCCACATGCATCCAGAGATGCTCTGATGATACCACAGGCAGGTTCATGGATGAGGATTGCCTCCATAGACCTGGAGACTGCACCAAGACCTGCTACCCATTAAACTGCCCTCTGCAAGGAACGGTGTAGCCGTTATTTTTGCTAATTGCCTAGTATTTTCCTTTTGTTTTTGCTGAAGTTTTACAGTGAATTAGGCTGCACAAGGAACATTTAGCATGTAACAGAATAATTCGTTGATGAGGGAGGCAGAAATAAGAGCATGACAACTTCCTCTATGTAGTGTCATGTATTTTTTAATGTGACCTTGTTCAAATTACTCTTTTTGAACTGACTGCTTAGCAGGGGCTGTCTAGGTAGGAAATGTGATCCTGTTTGTCACAGGGTCTGTCAATGTGTGAATGGAACTGCTAAATTAATTTACAGTGTTTTAGCACAGCTACTCCTGAACGTGCAAGGGTAGAGTTACAAAACAATTAGCGTGAAGACTTCAGTGGTATTTTATTTATGAAAGATCTGTTCATGTTCTGTAATTAGGCCAATCTAACAACAATTATTTATGAGCTGTAGACGGCAAAAAATATTCTCAAAAAGTTAATTACAGTAGAGAGTAACCAAGGAAATCCCGATCTATAAAAGCTTTGCAGCTAAAATAGTGTTACTTACGTAGATACTTTCATTAAGAAGTTCTTATATCCTTTTTACTTCTTGCATAGGGCATGCTCAGAGTGCACATATAGAGGAGATGATGCTCTTCAGATGTAGAAGTGGAATGTGTGCATGGTCTTAGCCCTGAACAGGCTCAGAGCCTCACTTAAGATGACTTCTGTTAATCCTTTTTTCCTTTGCTTTGCCATGGAGCAAGTAGGTGTACATATACTTACAGCAAACACTGCTTGTGTTATCGGTCTTTACAGATGAAGTCTTTATACCTTCTTTCTAATTCTTCAGGAAGTTTTGCCTCAATGAAGAAGAAGCAGTCAACTATGACCCGAACATCAGCTTTTTTAAGGTGTTTCAGCTTCAGATCGAGATGAAGATTATCATTTGTTCCCCTGAGATTCCTTGAGAGTTCTTACATTCTTAAGTACAATGCTTTCAGTTCCTTTTATTCTTACCTGAATAAAGTAGCTTGAACATACAGTTTATTTTTTTTCATACAAATGATGATACTTGCTGCTGTTTATCAATATGGTATTTAATTATTTTTTAGGTTTTTCAGAGTCACCAAGTGAGCACAGGTATCTGTTCTCAATGACTAGTACTGTGAGGAGGTAAAGACCCTTTCTCTAAGTTTCAGGTTTTTTAAGGCATTCTGTGTAGGAGCCAAGACTCTTAACTGTAATATTTTTGTCATCTCTGGCAGCAGCAGGGCAAAATATATACTGAAAGCTGACCAGACTTGGGGAAAACAGTTAATGGAAGCAAGGTGACTGAAGTGGTGTTGCCTGTAGGCTTATGTTTTGCTTTGAAGAATGTCATCCTCACATGTTTGGTTTGTGGTGTAGCTTGTGGTCTGTCTATCCATCTACCTCCTCACAGCCAGGCTGTTGTGTCCCATAGCTTGGATTTGAGGGCTTTGCGGGAGGGAGAGCCTGAGGCAAACCTACCCGAGCAGCTTGGCCTTGATCACTCAGGATGAAGCCACAGTGAGTCACACACAGATTTATGCCAAGTGGTGGCAACCAGAAGGAATAGTTTCTAAAATCATTTTTCTGCTATATGGGTGGAAGTGATCCTTACTGCAAATACAGGCAGATTACCATGAAGTGGCTTGCACAGCCCCATTTACCTTTGCAGTGTCTGGGGAGAGAAGTGGTCATGGAGCCATGCAGGCAACACACATTTGGTCCTTGCTCTTGGGCCTGCCTCCCCACAAGTCTCTGGGCAGAGACTGGGAGACTTGTTGGGGCATGAGGTAGTCTGAACTAAGCTTTTACTGTGTCCACTTTTGTTAGAGAAACTTGATAACATGAAAACACAGGCAGAGAAAGCATCCAGATGAAAGTTCTTTTTTGGTATAGTTTCCTTTTGCTTTCTCAAGTATATGAAAAAGAAAACAAAAGGAAAAAAATAGGCTTCTTAAAAGGCCTTTTAAATGTTAGAGATGTTTTTTAAAAAAAACAGTTATTCCATTGATCCTCAAATCTTCTAATGCTGTTATTATCAAATAATACTTCAGATATCTTTGATTGTCATAATATGGAAAATAAAGGTCATAAAATAACAGGTTGGTGATTTGTGTTGATAAGCTTGCTAATGTTTAGAATATGATAAAAATCTCTTGGTCTTTGTTCAGTCTCATTTATTGCAACACTTTCTGACAGGTTTGCATGAAAATGAATCCATGCTGGACAACCGATACTCTTGCTTTACTGAACAAATGTTTAAGACTTGGGATGGTACAGGTAAGCTGAGGATTGTTTCCTTAAGGCCCTCTTAACTTTAATATATTGTGTTTATGTTCTCATTAAAGTGTACCAGCCTGTATATCTAATAATAAACATACTAAATCCCTTGATAAACTTCTGCTTTATCCACTGGTTTCTAGTCCCTTTTCTTACCTGATCTCTACTCATGCATGGTGTTGTTTTTTTCCTCTGATCAATCAGTTTGTCTATTACACATCTCACAGGCTGCTGAATGAAAACTGGTCTCAAATACCACTTGCTTTTGAAGGTTTGATTGCTTGATTTGGGGACTTAACAGCTCTTGACTGGTTTATAATTCAATGATTGGGGTTTTTTTACTCCAATATTACATGCATTTGTGTATGTTCTTTCTCTGGCCTTAAGTATAGTGGAATATTTACAGAGATAGTGTATTTCATAAACATTATAATGGACAAATTTGAATGAGTCTTATAAGATACTGTATATCAATTTGTGTATCTGTGTGCTATCACAATTTCCAAATCACGTAAAAATTTCTAAAAGTTCACTGGGTATGAGTTTTATTTTTCTGTCAGTGAAACAAAACATATGGATAGCTGCTGACATATGAACCATAGCACCACATTATTACTATTAGTGAAAACCCCAAAACAATTAAAGATCTAAAATGAAAAGCAACTGGAAATTTTACTAAACTGTCAAGTATGTCAGATACTACTAACAACTTCTTGTCCTAGCAGTTTTCATCTGGGCAATTTCCCATAGAAATGTGAATGAGGAGGGTTTATACCTGGCAATAGCAGACAGGAGTGGTTTGGTGCAGAAGGGTAGTGATTTGATAATTCAGTTTGGGATTGTCACTTTCTACATGAAGTAAATGCAAGAAGACAACAGTAATAGTTGTCAGAGTTGTGGACATATAGGGACCAGGTTTGGTATTGGTGGTGCTTGGAGGATGGGAAGCAATGACAGGTATGAGGTAAAAACTGTCAAGACTGGTAAAGTCATTTCGAAGTTGATGACAAAAATCTTGAACTTGGTGTGGAAAGATAAAATGGGGCAACAGAATAAAAAGATTATCTTATTTGCTGGGGGGATCATATTAAAACTTCCTGGGCTTGACCTTTCTAATGTATAAGATGATGTAAGAGGTGAAATTTCAATGTCAAGGGACTTTAAACAAAATTCCTCTCCTCTTCTGTCCATTTTTATTTTCTTATGGCCTATTACATGTAAATCGCAGCAATGTACTCTCCACCGTACACAGGCTGGGCAGATGCAATGTTGCTTAAGAAGGCTTACCTGGGTCTACCTTGCTTTAAGAGATCTGATCCTTATACATCCCTTTGAAATTAGTCCAGTGTCCATTAATTCCCCTCTTTAATTCTGATCCATATATTTGCATGTTTGATGAGCAGCTTTATATAATTTTTCTACTCATAAAATTTCCTACTCATATTTTCTACTCATAATATAACTGTCAAACTGCATAAACTGTTTCTGAATCCAGTGCAACTGCTGTGCAGATGGGAGCAGAATTCAGACTCTTGGGCAAGTATCTGAAGTCTAATTATTACCCTGATCTAATGAAGGTTACTGCAAATCTGGTTATAATAATACTGTATTACAGGAATAGTACCTCTGAAAACACATGTTAACAATGCAGGTCCATGGTCACTGTCTTCTATTGTTTCCTAGTTTTTAACACTGAGACTGACAATGCAATTGTAAGACTATGTGGACATAGTTTTCATTGTGATTAAACAAACTCTTGTTGGATCTTTTTGACATTCAGCTGTTGCTAAAGATGTTAAAGCAAAAGTAAATGTACTAATCATCAATAACAAAGCAGTTTAATCCACACTGACCTACAATTTGTTTAGGATCCTTTGGAGCAACAAAGAGATTAAAGTATATAAAAAAGGAGAGGTAAACAGTGGGTCAGAGATTAGAAATGAAAAAGGGAAAGGCTGGCTTCCCCAGACCACACACTGATAGTGGACCTTTGGTCAGTGATTGTTAGAAAATGTTTCATGTTTCATTTTCCCCCAGAACCTCAGAAACAGAAGGTTTGATTGGCACTTGTCATGGCTGATAGAGAGACGAAGATGCTTTGGTAAAAAGGAGAGGGAGGCAGCCGTGTCAAAAGCAAAAGTAGTCAAAGGATGATTCCTCCTTTTTGTGGTTTTGTCTCTTTCTAAATTATTCAAATCTGGGTGGCATCTTAAGATAACTGGCATTTTGACACAGCTTAAAGGATTGTCTCACTAACTCTATAGAACTAAGGCTGCCATCCTTTTTAAAAAAAATTATAAAGGGGCAGATCTTCTATAATCTGATATGTATACAAACCAAAGGCAGCTTGATGCAGGCATTTTAAATATTTGGGGGGGAGGCAGCAATTTTATCCATTTTGTGACCGATTGTCTTCTGCATCCATCTGCAAGAATGCTACTTATTGATTTAAAAAAGCTTTTATTTGAGTTTCTTTAGAATATCCATATCTGTTTGCAATGCATCTGGTGGTTACAAATCCAAGTCAGGCCAGCTGGATTAAAATCAACAAGCGCAGGGAATTTTCTCAGTTGAAAGAAGATACCTCACCAACAGGAGATCTCATCTATTGATGGTCATCCTGATTATGGATTTTTCTTTTAGGGGCAATTTTCTTTCTTTCTTTTCAGAGAGGGACCATGTCCCTCCTTAGCACTTTGTCTGGCTGGCACAAATGGGCTCCCCAGGGTTAGAAGTGCCTCTGTCATTCTAAGCTGCCATTTTATGCTTTGGTGTCCTCTTCACTTATCCACAACCGAAGCCAAATCCTGCTCACTTTATTCACAGGAATCACCCACTGAAATAAATAATTGCATAAATTTAGCAGGATTAGATGTCCAGTGGCATTCTGCACTTATCTTATTAAAATCATTCAGCAAAGCCATCACTTTCTACACAGTTACAACCTTGTAATTGGCTGTAGTTATTAGGAAAAATATCATCTTGCTCCCTGAATTGATGTATGTGCTTTGAACTTCTAGCAAGTCATTCATGAACCTTCATTGTCTGGCTCAGTTTTTTAATTCCTAGTGAAGAAAGTCTTTGGTTTTCTGAAACGGCTAGCTCCACTGGGCAGATTCCTTGCGTGTAGGGTGCCCAGGGAGTTTCAGAGGTCCTTCATCCACATCCAACAATGCCTGTCAAGCTAAAGGCTTCTTAATGGACCGATTGAAGCATCAAATGGAATTAACTGGTTAAACACACCTTTTAATGATAGAAGGTTGAACTCTAAACAGATTTGACTGATTTTAACTTTTTTTTTCCTAGCAGGCAATTTAGCCCATAAAATGAATCTTCCAGGTTTTATGACAGGACATGCACATTCATTATTCCAATAACACAGACTAGGATAGTTGTGCAAAGTTTCTGAGGAGACAGCTGAAATGAGAGTACTCTCAACACTGGGTACATGAGGGAAGCACCTTTTTGTGTGGCAGCAGAATGAGCACGCAGTGCTTTGGAGTATTATGTTGTGTTTTTCTTAACCGTTCACCAGGGAAGGGCCAAAAGAGATGCACACTTAGGTTTTTGTTGTTGTTGTTGTTTTGGTTTTGTTTTTTTTTGTTTTAGATCAAATTTCTTACTATTCATATGTTTATGTATTATTTGCCTTTTGCCAACTAGTATATAAGAACCAGTTGAATATTCACATGAAGAGAAAATAGCTTTTGCACTGGAGGTGGGATTTCTGAACTCTGCAGAAGGCCTGCATGAGACTTCTCATGTGGACTTCCATAGACCTCCCAACCTGTGTTACAGAAACCCCCAAGATGAGGAGTAGTGATAGAAAGAAGAGGAGAAAGAGTAACTGGTCAAAACCCAAAATGGCTCAGACCCTCCTTGCCAATGTAGTGAAAATATGACCCTCTCTGGCTTCCAAGACAGTGAGGTTTTATGTCTAAGCTTGTGTTTGATTCCAGACATTAAATGGGAAGAGGGTAGCTGCACCATTAGAAAGAAACCCCTGTCCCCACAATATTCTATTATGTTTCCATACTTCAGACATGTTTATGATTATCAAATAACCCTTAATCAACAGGAATACACTTCTGAAGATTATGTCTCTGTAAAGTGATATCTTTCATGATAGCAGAAGAGAGACAGGGGTTCTATTTTCAAAACTAAATAATACATTCAAAACCTGAGTAAGCCTTTCTTTTGTAAAATTGGACCTATTTGTGTGTATGAAATAACTGAATTGTCATGTGCAATTGCCCGGAAGAAATTCTGAATCTGCACCAGTGACATGAAAGTTAGCATTTTTTGCATGTGCAGTTTAAGATGCTATATAATCCTGACACAGGACACTGCTCATCTGATTAGAACTAAACCCATACTTGTTGATGTCACTATGTGATTGGCAAATAAGGCTTACATCCTGTAATGTGTAAGTCTTCACAGGCTCTGGTATTAGGTCCCAGATTTAAATTAGACAGCAACAAATAAAGCAAAATGCTGACCAACCAGAATATCACAAACTGAAATTGTTTGTCGAGATTGCTGAAATCAGTGGCTTTAAAGTGCTGACTGTATGATCTGTATTTCCCTCAAACTGTGAAATTATCTTCCTTTTATGGATCCATCATGGTAGTATTGAGCCATTAGATACATCATACTACACTTGTCAGCCAGCCTTCCCTGTTCGTCAGGACTGTAAAGCATATTAAGCAGACAATAATAGTACCCTTCAGGATGATTAGGTTGTCACATTTCCCAGTCGAATAATGTACTTTGCTCCTGTATCCCACAGGCAGCAGAGGGCTTCTTTGAAACCCACGTCTTCAGTGCTCCCCTTGCAGAGGGTAGTACCAGGGACATTTCTTCCTCCTGTGCCTCTTTCCTTCTCCTGTTCTCCCAGTTCTGACCTATGAAAGTCAGCACAGATGCCAGATCTTGATCCAGCCACACTTCATCCCATGGTGCCAGTTCCTGGAAAGAGGTTGAAATGTACTGGCAGGCTGCAGAGTCACAAAGGAGAGTGAAAAGAGAGTTGTTCAAACATTTAATGGACTTAATCCTGACTTCCTGCCCTTTCAGGGTAACAACCGAGTTTCAAAAGCAGTGCAAACTAATACACAACTCCTAGGAACAGTTTGACAAAGTTAAAACTTCCATCAGACTGAAAACGGTGGCAAATAAAAGTCTCTCAAGAGGCTAGAAAGGTGAAAGACAAATTCCTTTTGTGAGTGTTTCAGTCTACCCAGTGACCTGCAGTCTGGCCATGGCCAGGCATGAAAAATGCAGCCTGCCCAGAGGAGTGCCTGCCCTCTTGGCCTCAGCAGCCCGGTTTCCTTGCTGCATATGCCAAGGCCTGGGTGGCTCTGGAGCTGTTTTGGTGTCATGGAGGGAAAATTGCATCTGGGTCCTGTAGATGTTAAATTTAACTTAAGTGGGGCTAAACTGACATCAAACTGTGTTTCCTGTTTAGAGTCAGTAAGTATTTCAGTGGCCAATTTCAGGTATGTCATCCTTATATTTACCTCTTCCAGTAGTTGCTCCCTTTATTTGGTTGTATCTCTACAAGAAAAAAAACACAACCCAAACCCCATTGAGTTGTGTTCCCTGTTGCATCTTTGGAAACTCCCTCCCACAGTGGTGGGTGGATGAAAAGGTATCACTGACTTTAGGCCTCTTCCTGTGTCAGAAGTATTATGGCTGTGGTGTAAAGTATCTGTTTTAACGGGTCAATTTTGTACTTGAAAGTTTTATGTCATGTAAGGTGATGACCATCTGGATCACCTTTTTTTCTGTCAGGTCTTTTTTATCCTCTTTCAGATGGCATTAAGCGAGCATGGGGACATTAGTATTGCATAACTCCATGTCATACAACCCTGGCTGCCTTAACAGAAATATGACTGCCTGTTCATGACTGATTCGGATCTAATTTGTAGAGCTGGGGACCTGCTACAACATGTTCTGCTGTTGATGATCATAGTGGTGTCACATAAATCTTTTGAGGTGTCAGCATCAATTTGAGCTTTTTCAGGATTGCAGGAATATGTGCAAATGAGCCATGGGGTTTCTTGCCCTGTTGTCATTGTGCCAGTGCTTCCTTTCTGGGCCAGGGCATCCTCTTCCTCTGAATTGCTGCTGACAGCTCCTAACAGCATAAGCAGTGGCCCCGCAGCTACTTTCCCATCCACACTTGCTGTCAGCAAGATTCACGCTGAAAATGCCAACAAAGCAAATTGTATGCTATTGTACAATCATGCTACAATCATTTCTGTAGGAAATGTGCCTTTAATAAGTGCACTGTAAGAAGTTCCCTTCTCTTTCGTGTTTAGCATAATGAACCTTCAGACAGCATTTTAAAGAAAGCATAGCAGCCACTAAGCTCCTATTTCTGTGTTTGTTTATCCAGCAATTTACATTAAGCGACAAGTATAATTAGCTTTTCTGGATAAACACTAAGCAACCTGGGAGTATTTTAAAAACATAATAGGGCACCCTGCAGTGGTTATCTTTTTTAATACTTTATTCAGAAAAGATATTCCCAGATGCCACAGACTTTCCTGTTTGGTATTGCTTAGTGGCTGGTATTTCAAGACCCTTGCTGCATCTTGTCTGCAGGCAGGTGGCTGCCCTCAGGAGTCATTAAGGAGCCTTATTTAGCAGGGGATTTAAAGGTGTGCTGCTATATAGTTTGGCCAAATTAGCACTTTCTAACAGTCTAATTAAAGCAAAGCAACTGGGCTTTGATTCAGTCATGTCAGAAGGAGGATTAATAAGGTGGAGCAAAGACCAGAGAAAGCCCTAGCCAGGACTGTGCATGAATCACCCCCGTGGAGGTGCAGATACCAAGGGAGAGCTTGATCCTGCTGTTTTCAGGTGTGTGTAGATAACACAGTACATCTTCTGACTACAAGGACCCAACAACTTGGTGCTCCTGGGCCTTTGTATCTAGCCCTGAAGAGTAAATCTCAGGTGTGGAGTTGGTGTTTGGGATCATGGCATGCATTGCTCAGAAAGTTTTGTCCCTTCTCAGGCTGCTATATATCATTTTTATAACGAAGTGCCTTTATTTTCACAAAGGTGATCTTATGAATCCAGAACTGGCTCCCTGTGGCTCCTATGCACTGTTCTGAGCTTCTAGATGAGAGTCAGGTTGTATCTGTCCTCTCATCCCTGACATGTTTCCTTCCTCCTAGTAGATCTCAGTCCTGTAAACCAGTGGTTCTCCTGTGATCTTCAGAGTAATCTGCATAGTAGCATTCATCCTTTGGGACCTTGTGTAACCTTTGCACTGTTGTGCCTGCTGAGTGACACATAGAGGGAGATCAATGGAGTGGAGACCTCATTTGCCCATGAGACTGTAAGTTGGAAGTGAGTCTTTATAGGCTGCCTTTTTAGTCAGCAGAGACACATCATTTGTACTACTTGTCTGGAAAAGCCTACTTCTCTCCATGGACCACAGAGGTAGCCTGATGTGTCCTATTCTAGGCTGCCTACTAACACTAGCTAGTAAGAAGTGTCTTCCTCCTTTGATGGGATGCAAAGAAGTTGTTACAAAGCCTTCTGTCCTGGTCTCCCAGCAGCTGTTAGCTACTGGTTTGCTCTGGGAGGGATGCCGGTTGGAGCTGTGTGCCCTCTCTGGTAGAGTGACAGCATGAACTCCACAGTTTTGCAGGCTTGTAATGAGACAGTGACAGCTCCTTTCACCAGAAGAATGGCAAGGGGAGAAACTTTGTTTATGCATCAGGCTTTTCCTCTTTCACACCTCCATAGTGAACAGTTGGATGTTGCTTATTTTTGGAACAAACAAAATTCAGCAAACACCATCTGCTTCTGACAAAATGAGCAACACTTGCTAAAACAGAAACAACAATATGCATTAAAATGCTTATAAAAGAACAACAAGCCCCATAAAAATAAAACAAAGGCAGAGATTTTGCTCAATGCCAAAAATATGGATAGAAAGAAATGTATGTGTTAAATCTAAAATAGAGCTGTACCTAACAGAATCCTAAAATGAACCAAAAAAATTAATTTGACTTTTTTTCTGCATGAAGTCAGAAATTTAGCAACTGCTTATTAATCTGTCTCTGTCAGAAGTCGCCTGGGACACCACACAAAAGTTAGCAGTTTGAGTGCATCTTAGCTTCTGTGCTGTCATGAACCTGATTTTCCCTTAAGTTCCTTTCAAGTTGTCATCTCAGATGTTGTCACTTGTTCAGCTTTGTCTTTCTGGAAATGGTGCAGGCTAGTGAATGCCTAGTCCTAATCCTTGACCTAGTGAAACAGTTCACTAAATGAAGATCCTTGGAGCAGCTTTCTAACTTCAAGCTGGGAGGGTGCCTTGGTGCTTCTCAGCTTCTCACAGTATGTCTGGTATAATCATCACTTAGTGTCACAAAGACAGACTCTTCAGCAATTATGTGTGAGCTCTGCTGACATTGCATGGCATGGATTTTCTCTGGTCCCCTCTTAAGTGGACTATGAAGAGGGACTTGGACAGCTTTTCTGTGATATTGTCATCAATATCACATCAAGGCTATGTGGACACTGGTCATGTCTAAGGGCTGCCCCTGCTAGTGTGTCGTTACCTGAACTATTATCCAAGTAAAAGACCCTTCATGTGCCCTCAGGATACTCCAGTCCTCTTTCCCCATTGGACCAGTCTGGTAACAAGATGCCCATACAAGTTCTGGTTTTGGAAAACCTTTTGCAAATTTGTAATGCCATCTATAGATGTTACACACCATATGTATGGAGAAAAGAGCATGGAACTCCTCTTGGGAGCAGGAGACAACCCAGACCACAGAATTCTAGGGATCTTGGTGAAGGGACTAACTCTTGTGTTTGGGGAAAATGGCACAACCTGTAGAGTAATGTGAGTGGATGTGATCTGGCCATGTTGTAGGCATTTTAGCCAACTTGGACAGCTCCAGATGGAAGTAATGCTTATTGGGTAGGTGTGCTGGATATTGCAATAGGGGGCAGATACCATCCTTATAGCCCTGCTTTCCATACTGTCTGGGTACTGGCAGGACACTTAGGAGTGGTGCTTGAGTGTGTTCAGTATATGTGGTCAGGAAATCAGGTCTTGAGAGCATCTCCAGGGACTCTGTCTCCAGCCAGAAGTAATGTAGCACATCTAGGCCTCATTCATATTCTCTGATTTATTCACATGAAATTGTATTAGGGCTGTTGGACATGATACTGAGCTGGAGGTTCACATTCAGTAGACTATTCATTATGACCCTTGGATTTTCTGTTAGGATGTTTTTACATATGGTAACTTCAAAGCTCATATCACTTTCCTGTTTTCAACTAGCTAAACCATCCAGATTACTGTGGATCAGTAACAAAGCTGCTTGATTATCTATCATCCTCCCAAGCAACTGGCCCTCTGTAGTCTTTAGTGACATCATTGACAAAGATGTTAAATAGGATTGGGCCAAGACACAGCTCAATAAATATTCTCCTTTTGTAATTACATTTTTAGACCTATCAGCCAGTTTTTAAACCACTGAATAGGTAGCATAATAATTTTGTGTCATTCTGGTGTCTTAATCAAAATTTCATGTGATATCAAGTCAAATACACAGTAGAAGTCCTGGGTCTATTACCTATATCAACCAAACCAGTAATCTTATCCAAAAAAGAAATCAAGTTATTTTGACAAGATCTATTTTCATAAACCTATGTTGACTGGCATTAATTATATTTCCCTCCTTCCATTCTTTATTAATCAAATCCCTTATCAGCTGCTGCACTGTTTTTCCTGGGTTTGATGTCAAGCTGACAGGTCTGTAATTACCTGGGTCGTGCCATTTACCCTTTTTAAACAGTGGCACAATCTTAGCTTTCTTCTCAGCTCTGGTGCTTCCTCAGTGTTTGGTAAGTGAGGAGCCAAAGAACCGCTCCAATTTCTGTTAAAACTCTGGGAAACAACTTTCAAGGTTGGCTGATGTCTAACTTTTGTGTTTGCTTTTAGTACCCCTGTAAGCTGCTGTTACAATGGAAGACACTTTGTGATCATCCTATGATTTCATTACAACAGTGAGCTCAGTATAACAGTTCAGTACTTTTTTTAATTACACCAAAGGACTACATATTGAGCACTTCTGCTTTTCCTTTATTGCCGTTATTGGCATTTATATCCCTTCTTCTTACTGTCTGTAGACTAATACCATTGTTAGAATTTCTTTTATTTCTGATATAGTTTAAATCTTTCATTATGCTTATTAATTTACGAGCTTTAAGTGAACAGAATTCCCACAATTTATCTGAGGAGGCCAGCCCCATGGAAGTCAGAAAATTTCCCACAGTCCTTCACAGCACACCTAGATGTTGCCACCATGCCTAATGCAATATTGTGTGACTCACCTTAAAGAGCCTGGGCAGTCAGGTCTTCGAAGGCTCAGCCCGTGTGGCTTCATGGTCCATCCTTTCCTGAGGGGAGACAGTGGTAGTGGTGAGGGTTGGTGAACCATACTGCTTACTAACTGACCCAAGGACCAAACTGGCCTTTCCAGGCAGCACCTGCAGGATACTCATTAGAAATGTATTCATCACCTTCAGAAAAAAAATGTAAGGAAGGCATGAGTATACAGTAATGGGGTTAAGAAACTCTCAAATATTAAAAAGGAGGCAAAAGGATGATTTCCTTGTCTCAGTGATGTGAGTGGGAGATATGGGAAAACATGGCATAAATCTCTGCTCACATTCCTCCTGTTTTGTTGAGGAGCATTTTGGTTTTGCTGTGCTTAAACATTAAAGATATCTTTTGGGGAAGGAGAGGAGAAGTTAATGGTTTTTTAGACAAGTCCCCGCTGTAGATTACCATTTCATGCTGCACTGCGTAGAAGAAAGCAACCTGTGTCTTTTCAAGGAAAGTGTGAGGGGGTGGGCAAGGTGCTGGTGTCAGGGATGGGGAGGCAAACCCTCAGTATGTAATCAGATAAAGTGAGCTGTTTGGTATTAGTGTGTTAGCTTTGTCCAAGCTTCTAGCATCTTCAATGGGCCAAAGCACACTCTTCATTTGTCACCCCAGCGCACCTTTTGTGTGAATAATTTCCCATTGGTATTACCCAGGGCTTGGAGTCGATAGCTGACTAGCCTCTTTGCTTGTACTATTATTTCCAGCAAGCTTCATACATCTGCAGTAAATCCAGGAGGATTTGCAAGTGGGCTGAAGAAGTATGAGTGACAGAATGAGTTGATAAGGCCCGAGTCCCAGAGAAACAAAAGGCTTCCTGTTTTGCCCTGACAAGACATGTGCTGCCTTGGAATTGATTTGATTTGATGAAGTTTTGCCAGCTGACCCTAGAAGTTCACGCAAGTGAAGAATTAAGCCCCCAAGCTTTCTCATGCTCGTGAGTAAACCTTCACATTGGTTCCAAGGATGAGAGTATCTGTTGTGAGTTGGGTTGCCTGTTTGTTTTCATAAAGCAGGATCACTGAGGCTTCTTCTGCTGACACTTTATTGATAGTAATAAACTGAAAAGTGTCCAGTGATTCATAGCTCTATGGACAGAGCATCTTGGAAGAAAACTTAGTCGCAAAGCCAGGTATCAAGCTACAATACTATTGAACTTTAATACACTCTGAAGGGTTAAGACCTAATGAGGTAAAGCAAAATAACATTCTGTAAATTCTTATTCTTATGCTTATGTCTAACCAGGAAAGCACAAGATAGAAGCAGCACGAATCGGAAGGCCTCCCTGATATTATAGAGCCAGAACATGATCAAAAGTCAGTGGAAAATCCTTAGGAGGGTGTAAAAAGTTGCAGGCCTACTTCTGCTTTGGTAAAAGTGAAGTCAAACTTGTTATGTTGGCTTGCACAAAGCATGGCAGGAAAGCATGACTGGACAGAGCAGCTGGGCTAGCAGAGGAAAAACTGGTGTCACAAAATCAAGCTTTTCCAAAAAGAATGTGGTCTTGAGAGATTTTTTTCATAAGTCATTATTTGAACTACACAAGATGATAATGTGTAAGTTTTATCAATGGCTAGAGGTGCTGTGAAATAGATTGTCCTGGGAATCTATTGGGCATGTGTGAGGGGTACACATAGACCTTTAGTTTCATCACACTGTTGAGAATTGCCTTTTACCTGAGCAATCTTTATCTGGTTGGTTATGTTTATATATTTATGCCCAAGGAAGCTGCATTTGATGATATAGAGCTGAATCTTTTTCCTCTTGCCCTTTCATGTTAAATGGTAGAGCTTTAGGAATGGCAGACTGGCTGTCCCTTGCTGTTACAATGGTATTCACACCCTTGTTTGCAAAGAGAAGGTAGCATTTGCATAACCTAGAGAGGAGTAGCCAAAATACAAGTATTTTTGTGTTTATGTGTACATATATGATAGACAAGAAACAGGGAGAAGCAAGGAGAAACTAGTTTCAGATAAAAGTTTGAATCTTAAATTTATAAGCAGTATTTCTTTTTAAGGGGGAATAAAGTGAATTATTTACAATGCCTCATGGATGCCACACCTAGGAGTTACAGGAGTGTCTGTTGGGGAGGCCTGTAAAAGGAGGTGCCCTTTGGACCCCCTTACCCTAGAGAAAAGGTCTCCTCTTTCATGTGTAACACTGTTGCTATTTGCCTCAATTTGCTTTCACATGGGTAGCATGGGAGTACAGACTTTATAGGCTCTTCAACCTCTTCTATGCTTTTATCTAGCAGCAGTGATGTGTTAAATCTAACTCTGCTCACAGTTCACGGCAAACATCGAAAACCTGTAAGTGTGTTGGAAAGCCCCATTTATAAAGCATTTTTGTTTGAATGAATTGTCATATTTTTCATGTAACAAGGTACCTAAAAATCATGGAATCATAGAATTGTCAGGGTTGGAAGGGACCTTAAAGATCATCTAGTTCCAACCCCCCTGTCATGGGCAGGGACACCTCCCACTAGAGCAGGTTGCTCACAGCCCCATCCAGCCTAGCCTTNTGCACCGCACAGCTTGGCATCTTCCACAAACTTGCTGAGGGTGCACTCAATCACACTGTCCATGTTGCCGACAAAGATGTTATCATTTATTTTGGTTAAAAGTACTAACACAAGATTTTGAAGCCAGTCAAATGCAAATAAGAAAAGAATTCCCTTGCATTTACAAAATATTGATGGATTTTCTTTAAAGTGGGCTGATTTTTGGGAAGAGGTGTGTGTGTTTGTGCATATATTTTTGACAATCAATTTACACCTTTACACAATATTATTCTATGCAATATTATGAAATGCATGGTTCTGAAGAGCAAGTGTGTCAACTTCATGGTCAAATGCAATGAATTACATAGTGATATTTTATAACTGTTGCTGGGAACTTGACAGTTTGAGTTCCAAACTCTGACATTTGAATGGTCAGGGCCCAAGATAAGGTAATTTCTATTCCAGCAAAGCTTCTTCAGCTCCTTGTAAGTGGTATACTGGTTTTAGTATTTAATTGAGCCCCTGATTATTCTTCTCCTTGTAGTTTCCCTTCTATCTGTCTCTATGATTGCCCAGTCAACAGCATTACTTAATTGACTGAAGGTCCTAATCCAGCTTTCCTGAAAGGAAAAACATCATAGACACAGTTGCCAATTATTCCATTATCTCTATTGACAGCCTGGTGTAGCTTGATGTCCTTCAAAGCTCTGACACAGATATCCCATGGGAGACCATTGCCTCCAGTTAAAGCATGGTGCTGAAGAGCAGTGATTTTCGGGGTCTGCTATCATTGTGTTTACTGGCTTTGGAAATGTTACTTAATCTCTTGATTTCCCTATCTGTAAAATGTGAATAATGTGTTGTTCAGGGAAGGTTAAGAGGGTTAATCCTTTGATGTTCATAAAATGTTACAAGATCTTCTTTATAGTTTTAAGAACATAAACCAATAACCAAAAACTAAGTGGAAGTTATGGATCTGGATGGGAGTAGAGGTTGCTACTGACTTCATGTTACAGCTGCCTCAGTTTTCTCCCATTTTGAAACATTTTGAAATGCCAAAGCTGAAGTTTCCAGTAGATCCTGACTTTCACCGTCCTTCTTGCATCATGACTGCATCATTTCAGAATGCAGTACTGTAGCATTTTCCATAATTTCCTAGCCTTTAAATATGTGAATTTTCAATTTTAATATTCTTTTAATATTCAGAGCTTACTGTGAGTATGAGATTTTTAGTTTACAAAAGCAAAGTAAGCCACCTTTGCCTCCTCAGAAATGGGGCATGCTGCCAAAGCTAACATGGTCCATGAGCTCTAGATGGCCACAAGGTCGCCATGCAAGTTTTCCACCAGCCTAGGCGATCTCCCTGCGTGTGTCCTGACTCCTCTTTTATTTCCCTGGTATCTCACATGCCCTTTCCCGAACTACTCTTGTTCATACTCACCTGCTGGGTCCTTTTCTTCTGCAAAATTATGCCTGTTTTCATGGGACATGTCCTATGTACTCTATGAAGCACAGAGGAGGAGTGCAGAAAACAGTTATACAGGCATGAGTGTGTCTATGGAGTAAATACTACTGGTGATGCAGAGCCTGTAAACAAAGGAGCAAAGACTAATTTTTCTGCTCTCCACCACAGTAATATCTTATTTTTCTTGAACTGCCTTTTTGAGGTAGGATCTTACAAAAACTGGACTAGAAAAGCTACTAATTTATTTTATTTTAAGGGATTATATTTTAGTTGTGCAATCTACTCTGAAATATTTGGTTAGAATGATTTCTGATTTCAGTTAAAACCATTTTTTTATTCCTCAACATTAGGCAAAAATACATTATTCTACCTGTACTGAAGTAAACTAAAAGCCTTGCAACTGTGTGGCTGCAAAGCTAGAATACTTACATGCTTTGGCACATCATCCCATATATCTGACCATTTCATGCCACTGTTTCAGTACCGACATGCTCAGTACAGATTTGTTTTGAGTTTGGCAGCTGGTTTTTCTTAGGCTTTCCTCAGCTCTGTGTAAACTGAATAGCTGTGGAGAGAGATCCTGGGCATGACTTTGGATGTAATCACTTCTGTCACCAGCTCTGGGCTTTCCAGTAAAGACGGGGAGTGGAGACAGAGCCTGATGGTGGCAGAGCAGAAGAGTGTGCCTGGCTGTAAACTACTGAGCAACAGCAGGACAAATATGGCAGACCCACATTTGGGTCTGCCCAAGCCCAAAGACCTCTAGCAGCCTTTTAGGGGTATGTATTATGAGAGGTACAATGCACGTGGGGCCCAGTTTCCCCTGACCTCAGTCTCCATGACTCCTACTGGGGGCACTGCAAGCAAGCTTATATTGAAAGCTATGGAGCTGTTTTTAAACGGTTCTTTACAGCAGAGAATAATTAATTAAACAGGTGGTTCCATGAGCAGTGCTACTAATGATGGCTGCTTTCCAGGGTCTCTCTCTCTCGTGTGGATTTCCAGGCTATAACAAAGGTTGGGCTCATGCTGAGGTCTTTCCCTCAATGAGGGAATTAATAGGGCCTCCCTCCCTCCCTCTACTCTGCTGCCTATTTTCATGAAACTTGTAGGTACTTAATTCCTGTCAAACCTCTACGCCTCCGTTGCACTTGGTCAAAATTGATCGACGATTTTGAAACTTCCTGGGGATAGGGGGAATAAACAAAGAGAGAGAAACAGATGCATAAGGAACATGGTTGGAGAAAACCTGTTCCCTAAAGTCAAAACTATTGTCCAAGATTTGCCTCTTTGGTCATATAGGAGAGTAATAATAAGTAAGAGGAGGTCTATGCTGCTGTGTGGCTGTCCATACAGTTTTGGTGTCCATGTTATAAAAAGATGTCAACTTTTGTAGGGGGGACAAAAATCACTGAAAAATCCCTTAAAGAATTGGTAGAAATGTTGGACATAAATACTGACAGAGCTCCACTTAATTTCCTCTAAGCATGAACTTTACTACAACATAAAAGTAATTTTACAGGGAGGATATCCTGGATATTAAAGGGTTATTTAACCTTGCAAAACTGCTGTTGTTGAGACTAAACACAAGTTCAAGTGACTTGTAAGCCAAACATTGATCTTAGAAATAAAGTACCATGGGATTCTCCATATTCTAACAAACTTCAGATCAGCACAGACATTCTTCTGAAAAGCTTGTCTAGCTAGGTACAAATAATTGAACTGATTACACAGAGAATATATAACGTCCTTTGGCCTTTGTTATGCACCAAGTCAGAGCAGATGATCTAAGACCCTAATGTGGCCCTAAAAATTGATTAAAAAAAAAAGCTTGCCTTCTCGATCCTCTGTTTCTGGAAGAGAGATGACCTTCCCTTTTCCCCCTCCCAGAATTGTTATAAGGCTATTCGGTTAGCAACTCAGTAGAAAATGAAGTTGCAATGTTATGAAATACTTAGTGAGAAGAAATGTCAAGATTTTATTAAAAGCAAACATGACACATTTTCTTCTATGGTTTGATATTTTCCAGAATCACCAGATGGCGCCAATGCAGGTCACCCTATAAGTGATGTTTCACAGAGGGTTGGAACACGTACATCATCCAAGCCCATGTTAGTGGGCAAACAAAAGAGGGCAACTTCTGAAAATTTCTTGTGGGGAAAATAAGTGTTAGAGCCTGGAGAAATGCTTGGTATTAAGCATGGTGCAATTCTTTTCCAGAAGCTATAAAACCAATGCAGTTGGCCCTCTTTTATTTAAATCTTTCTTAGAGTCTGCCAATAAGATTGATACGTGCAAGACCAGTTTTGTCAGAAATTAATTTTCTCATTCCTTTCAGTATTGTAGTTTAGTTTGGAGTTCAGAAGCATGTCACGTGATAACAACAATCTGTGCATCTGTCAATTTGTGCTTGAAATAGAAACCTCTGTTGTTGTTTTGCCAAGGAAAACCAAGATATTTTTGCTATTGTTGTTATCACACAGATTTGGTACATCTGGAGTGTACAGAATAAGTAACAATGACATTTAAGAATCTTTGTTTGTCCTTTTGTACTGTTTAGGACACAGCTATAAACAATGAACCTCCCCCTCTCAGTAGGGACCTTTCTTGCACACATCCCAAAACACAACCTGTACTCTTTTAAAGAGAAGCAGGAGATTTATGTTGTGAGCTTGTTTAGATACCAGTCAGAATACTGCATTGCCACAACCTTGTGACTCTTTACAGTAAAATAATGTTACTGATAACCATGATGATAACAATAATACTTCAGAATTTTTCCTGGCACCCTTTTGCAAATTATTGCCTCTATTTTTCAGTTCTCACTCTAAATGAACAGGAAATTAGAAAATCTGAGTCACAACACTTTTTCCTCCATCAGGTCCTGAATTTGCTGGCAATTTCCCTCGAAGTGAAAATGGAGTTTATTTCACATGAAGGTGATGATGAAGTGATAGAAATAACAGCCAAGGGACATGGAGAAAGAAATTAGAAGGAAACAAATAAGTGTTAGGAGGAGTTTGAATGCAGAGGTGATGTAGTTGGTAACATCCACAGAACTCATGAGCTCAGCCTGTGTTTGTGACATGATCTGACATTTCCCTCCAATTTTCTCATCCCACTTCCAGCAGTTTTTCATTCTGTGTTAGGTGTGAGGAAGCAAGGCCAACTTCATCCTGCCCAATAACTCAAGGTTCTTGTCTTCTTGGATGATAGGCCTAGAAACAAACAAAAGAAAAACTTGAGGAGGGGGAATCATATATGATATTTTTAATGGTCTAATGTGTTCTACTTGATCTCTTTCAAAAGATAAATAGCAGAAGGCATGTAATTTCTGTGATATATCTACTTAATAACGTGAGAGAAAAGTTTATGTTGGTATACCTGTCTCTTCTGACTGAAACTGACCAAACCAATTTAATTTCTATTGATAACTTTGGACTTGGGAGTATATATGGAGGATGCTGCTCTGCAGAACTTGAGTCTGAAGAGATTCTTTTCTGAGATATTTAAAACAAACAACAACAAGCCCCTGCCACGCTCCCAGACTACCGCCTGACCAGGATGGAGCTCTTATGCGTTATACATGTTAAACATCTCCTATTCAGAGCTAACTTTGACTTTGTGCCCTGGGCCAGGTGAAAAGGCTTTTCCAAATAAGACAGAGTAAGAAAAAAACAAAACAAAACAAAACACAAGAAGCAAATAGTGAATTGAAATTTCTACAAGAGGAGGTTTCTGTGGCCAGCATTGTTATGCATTTAAAAAAATAGGGGTTTTTACGGCAATTTACAAAAATGTTTAAGGAAAAGTGGGGAAAAGAGTTCTTTTATGGGTTATTTTATCCTTTTTTGTCTGCTCTTGCAGTCGACTTTTTGGCAAAATACTGCATCTTCAGCCAGGAGAAGTTGGCGAAGCACAAAAGGGCTTTTGAAGCGGTAAGTGTAAATTCAGACTTCTTTTCTTTTCTTTCTTCCTTTTTTTTCTTCTCCCTCTCCCCTCTCCTCCTGTGTCTGTAGACAGTTAAGCAGAAATAATAAGCACCATTGCTTGCAGTACACGTCCCATGAATTACGCTTACATCAAATGTAACTTTAGAATGGAGGCACGCTTTATTCTTTTCGACGAACTGTTCCCCTATCCATTCTTTATTTACATGTCGTGAGCCTAAGCGCTGCACAGCCAGTCAGAACACACACACAAGAGGGGGGAGAAAAAAGGAGGCCATTAAACAAATTAAAAGGGATGGGGATGACTAATACAGTACTCTTGGAATCTGCAATTTGATTAGTCTGAGTTTAATACACAAAAGCAGCGCCGAAGCAGGAGGGGAGTCGAAGTGCTCTTTAATAACCTTCTACAATTAAATTATGGTGATGAATTTAACTATTCTGTGCTTCTAAAGGGGTCTTATTATCTGATTGACTCTGAAAGAAAGTCAGTATTTAACCAGGATTCTTGAGTCCAGCTATTGGAAGACATACAGTAGTTTTATGCATTAACAACTATTTTTTTTGTTGTTGCGTGCCTCTTCCCATTTGAATTCATCTGTGATTTGAGAAAGATGGCTCTTAGGGTTATCCCCACTGCTTTTGATAGGAGTGTATGCTAGCCCTTTTACTGTACTGCCCAGAGAGTTAAAATGAAAATTGCATGGTTGGGTTTATCTCCTTTATGGATTTTTACTTATAATTTGTAATTTTCATTTATAATTTTATACTGTTTCCCTGTGCTGGCCCTCTCCATTGTCTAACAGTGCATCGTTCAAATGTGGGCAGCGTGTAAAGCATGCTGGGATCTTTGAGAAAGACTTTTGCCATTAAATGACAGTAATATCATTCCACAGTTTATCCTGACTTCTGGTTTTCTCTCTGTCCTTCCCCCTACATGCTTTTACATAGGCTGAAGGTGGACTAAGATGTTTCATGTACAAAATATGAGTAGAGAGCGGAATTGAATGCATTCCTTAAAATAGGGTTTGTTTTGTTAGGTTTTTTTTACTAGCAAGTATATCACTTTCTGTTCTTTGATCTTTGACAGAGAGAGAGAAAGGGACAGAGACTTCAGGATTAGCCCAATGTCAAAATCAGAGAGATGATTTTATTCGAAATAGAGGCATAAGATAAAGGCAGAATCCAAATGTTCTGGCTTTTACTTTTAATGGCCAAAATGCTGGAGCTCCTTTGGAGAGTTTGATCTGAATATTTGGAGAGGATCTAGGCTGAGGGGATGAAAAGAGAGAATTATGCAGAGTACTGACTATTCAGCTAGGGCCTTATTCTGACACCTATTTTCATGCTAAGTTGTATCTTTCTCTGCCAGTTGTTTCTCTAAAAAAAAAAAAAAAAAAAGATACTATTTCTGGTGTTAAAATACTGTGCTATTTCTGTTTGAATGAGGGTGCTATATCCAGCCCTCATTTTGTTCCTGTGCGCGGTGCCTGAGCAGGAGGCTCGGTGCCTCTGCCTCACCACGCCAGCTGATGGCCCTGGAGCCAGAGCCCTGGCATGGCCAAGGGGCAGCGCTGACCCCGGCTGCCTGCACAACACCCGCCTGTGGGGCCAGATTCGGAGCTCTTCATTCAGCTCTGGTGCTGCTGGCTGGCTCCGGTGAATGAGGCCAGAGTCTAATGTAGCCTCCATCACTGCGCAGAGGAGAGAAGGGGCTCTCACCCTCTTGCTTTCTGTTCCCCACAGCATTCCCTGCTCCCTGGCAGGTGAGAAAAAGTGTGTCTGAGGGGCTGCTTGCTCTCCTTTTGTGGTGTTTCGCGGTGCTGTTGCTCCACAAAAGAGTGTGAGGACAAAGTATGATGTTATGCAGCTATGGGATAGCTCACCATGGAGAACAGAGGAGCAGATATCGCAGCTGAGGAGTGCACAGCTCAAGCCAGCTGCAAGTGCAAAATGCAGGCTACATCTCTGGCAACCTGACATTGGGTGCCCTGAATGGCTTAGAGGAGTTTGCAAATTTTGTTCTAATTTATGTTGGCTGCCCCCAGGAAATGTAAAAGCATATGAAGATGGTCACTGCAGCAAAGACAAGGCTGTATCCCTTCCTTCCTGCCAGGACTGCCTGGACGCCCTGAGAAGAGGTTGTGGGTGTCTATACTGTGCTGCTGGCAGGACAGTTCCCTCCAACCCCTATACAAAGGGAGTTTGTTCACCCTGAGGGCTTGCTGGCCCCTGCCACATACTGGAGGTCTCAGCACAGTGAGTCTGTGCACTGCAGTTGGCCCCTCCTTGCTCATGCTCATGGATCTTGGGATGCTAAACTGCTGTTGGCCAGCTTTCTGGACACTGGTGGATCTATAACTCTGTTAACCAGGATGTAGCCATGGACAGTTTATGTGCATTCAGAGGCACATTTTACTTTACTTTTTGGCCATGATTTTTATTCATGATGATCTATTTTTACCTCTCTGAAGGGTCAGTTAAGACCAAGCACTTTATACCAAAGGCATTGGAGGAAAAATTGTATTAGTGTTTCGATATTGCAGTTGTTTTGTCTTAACAGTAAAATCCTTCCTCTTGCTTATTAAATCATGGCAGAAACTTCCTCAAGAGCCAATGATGACAAGCAAATATGTCAGTTTTTAACAAGATGCCAACCAGAGGTTTAAGAGACCTGATTTTTATCAGAAGCTTTAAATACTACATGTGTAATAAAAAAATACATCGTAAGTAGCATCTGTGGGTCATGCTTGGTGAAAAGGGCAGCACACTGCATGAAACCTAGGGATGCTGGGCTGAGCAACGGTTCCTTTTAAGAAGATTGTGCTCTCAAATTAACTTGTTCTGATGCTAAGCATAGCAGAAACAGTGCTGCTGCTAAGCAGAACAATTGCTTTTCCTTTGTAGTCTGCCTGCTGGTTTGTTCAGGCCTTCTTTGTGTTCAGCCTTGGCTGTGTCTGGGACAGTGGTTCAGTAGCTGTGAAGCTCTGTGTTTAGATCCTAGCCAAATCAGTGACACACAAAATCAGGGCAGGCAGTGAATCCCCAATGTGCCAGGTTTGGGAAATCAGCCCTCTGAATAGATGAGCCAATATCCTGTATTTATTTTTGCTGTTTTCTGCACCCATCCCTCTTGCATCTGGGTATTTAATACATGTTTCCAACCAGCAACACATCAGCCTTAAATTAAATTCCCTACTACGGATAGCAAAATCCAGGCCCTTCCTTCTCTGTGCTGTTATAGCTCCATAGCAGTGACCAAATACAAGACCACGCTCCCCCCCAGCCCCCTCCCTCTTCTTTCCCTCCCCAAAAGCAATTTTAAACTGCTTGACTGAAAGCAGTATTTGAATGAGGATTTCAAATATGGACTCAGGCTTTCTCTTTAGCTCAACGTGAGAGAACAGCGCAGAGTAAATGGTCAATTGCAATGAGCACGCCGACTGTAATTAACTTCAGCATTTGCTGGGTAAAGAAGCAAGGAATGAAGCAGACACATCTAAAATGAGTATGATAGGACTTAATATTTTTTAAAGGGTTTAAAAGAAGGGAAAATTCTACCAAAAAGATAAATGAGGGCTTCTACCAACTGTGATGGAGTCACAATGCCAGGAATAAGCAATGTGGAGAAGGAAGCAGGAAAACAAGGCACAAGTGTGATGAAAAGACAATTTAGAAAAAAGAGTTTGGTCTCAATAGGTGTCCCCTGTTTCCCAACATGTTGCCAGCTTTGGGTGTGCACTGAGAATTACTGTTCTGCCATAGGCATTGCATAAAGGAGACCTTGGATCTGACCCTTGCTTTCCTTGTCATATAATCTCTCCTGTGAGCTGCATAGGCTCCGACTGAAAGGTGTCATGTCTGCTCCCTCTGCACTGATTAGCAGGCTTTTCAAGACCTGAGCTGCTTTAATGGAAAGAAATCTGTATCTAATTTCCAGATTAAATTTGGTTTTGTTCTAACATTGCCCACTCATTTAGCTTGCTCCTCTTTCTGTCTGCTTACCTTGGAGATATTAAGGCCATAGTGCTCCAGCTCAGCCATGGTATTGGTCACCTGCATTTGTCTCATCCCTGTCTAACAGCAGAAAATCCCATTATTAATCCTGAAATGCGTGTCTTTGGACATTCGCCTGAACTTTGCCCATTCAACTGAAGGTTGACCAAAGTAAGCTCCTTTGACGTCCCTTGTGCTTCTCTCATCATCCTGAGCCTGCTTCAGGTTGACTATCTCCTCCAGTATTTGGAGCAGGGGAGCTGAGAGTTGCAGGTGAGGGCAGGGTGGGCAGGGTAGGCAGGGCAGTGGACTCGCTAGCTTGGCCCCTGTCTCCCTGTGCCAAAGAGAGGTGAGCACAGCATGTCCACCAGTAGTCACCAGCGTCAGATGCAGCCCAGTGACTGCAAACACATAGCAATGAGGCAGGTCTGAAGTCAAGCCATGAAGTCAGTCCACAGGTCAGGTTCAACAATGTAGCTCAGGCGGGGACCAAGGGCAAGTGTGGGAGCTTAAATTCAGCTCCTGAGCCAACAGGTCAAGGCCCTGATGAGTACCCTTGCAGCCCTTTCCATGGCAGTCCCATCAACAAGATTAGCCAAAGTTGCCATGTCAGCACTGACGCTGCACTGGAGCAGCCCCAGCCCCCAGGAGCTGGGGAGCAATGGGAGAGCCCATTGAAGCGATCAGTGAGGACTCTGACAATCTAGAACAGGGATAATCAGACCTCCAGCCATCAGCACGAATAAGGCAACTTACTAGTGATTTTCTAGTAGAAATATCCCCCCTGACAGACCTTACATCACATTTTTCACATCTGCATCATATTTCTGGCTCATAATACTCTTGCTTGGCTGAGCTCACGTGAACAACTTCTTTCTCTGTCACCTGCATTTGACTCATCTCTGTCTAACAGCAGAAAATCTCATTATTAGTCCTGAAATACATGTCTTTGGACCTTCACCTGAACTTTGCCCATTCAACTGGAATTTGGCCCTCCAGTACTCAATAACTTTCAATTCTATAAGAGACTCTAATTCTCCTTTTTAATGTTTTGCTAATTGAATTACTATTTCTTATGTTAGGCACTTGCTCACTTGAGTCTGGTGCTGATGGCCAGGAAGAGGAAAGGGACTACAGGATTCTTTAATCCTGTGAATATTTCTGATTGAAAAAAACTGTGACTCACTATAATATGTCCTTCCTTCTTCTGTTTATTTCCTTCCATGCTCTTCATCTTTACTCTTGTTCTCTTAACCTACTCTTTTTAAGACAGAATAGCTATAATTGTGGGAGTCACTTTTCATTCAGAATTTTGAGTCTGGAGTTGCATTTATATTCTGATTCACATCATTCAGGCAGTGCTTTTAAGAAAGTGTGCTGATTAGTGAGAGTTATCTCTTTTACATTATAATGGGGATACTTTGTTGTACTTTGAGTAAAGAAGGTGGTTTTGCCTTGCTTCAGAGATGAAAGACCCTTTGGCAGAAGTGCAAAATTATCACAATTTGCTTTAAGAAAACAAGCTGGTCCTTTCACAAAAACAAGCTTGGTCCTAAAATTTCAATTATTGATAACGTGGATCATTGCTTATGGAAGATTTTAATCTGGAAGGTTGGCAGTTTTGAATCCAATGAAGCTCTTTACATGTCAACATTTACTCTCATGTTTCTGATCCTTCAAAAGCTTTGAGTGAGATGAATTTGGGCACTGATATTTTTCCCAGGTGAGGTACCACTGCGTAATTGCTGGACCCTCTGCTTGTTGGGAGCACTTGCAAGAAGTGGAAATATGGGTTTTCCCAGGATAAATGATTGTGAAACCTGACAAAACTCATGTTGTTGTATATTACATAGGTTATGAAAGATGAGTATTTGTGTGTGTGTCTAAGAGGGAGAGAAGCTGAATACATAAAGCTAAATACAGCAATACACCAAGCCTTCTACCTTCCCCCCAATACAAGACCATGACATGTTCACAAGACTTCTGGTATTGGGAGTATCTGCTTTACGACATTTGAACGTTAGGATTTCACAAGCTGATTCCTAGCAGTTTCCTAAGTCCCTCTGCAGTTACACTCTTTTCATGGTATTTTGCTGATAAGACAGTCTTCTCCAAGATGATGAAAGGCTGTGTGGTGACTGGATATGAAGAAAGGATTATGCTTTCTAGTCGCACAGTTACACCAGTTTCCACACTGACAACTGAGTTTACTCAAACACACTTCCAAACAGCGAGATCTTTGTGGCAGAGTCTAACAAAAGCCTTAGTCCCTAATGTGCTGGCAGGCCCAGATCATGTGTGCAAATGACCCTGTGGTGCTGCCAGGGTCAGTAAGACCTGTGTCAACCTGTGATCTGAGGGCTGTTTGCCCAAATTTGTCTAGCTGGGGAGGGCAACTCTGTGCAGTTTTCTTATCTTTAGACTTTTCTAAGAGGAATGTCCTTGTGCTAATGGCAACAGCTCCCATCTTTTATGGAGCCCTGCCTGTTCACTGCATGTCTTGCTGGTACACGGAGAGTGAGCAGAGTCCATCAGGGTACTGCATGCTGCACAAACCATTTGCTGGTGTAGAGTACCTCTGCTTTGTTTGCTGTAAGTTTTGCTGAACAGAAAGCTGTGGAGAATTTTAATTTCTCCCCATTTTAAGGTAAAAACTTACTGGAGCAGAGAGTGACCTGTGCAACAGTGCCAGAGCTATTCATCAGACTAGCTGTGTAAAGTGTGCTTTCCCCTGTGCTACTCAATGCTTACTACATAATGAATTCATCAGCAGTGGGGAGGGATGTAAATGTATAGCTCATTACCTTTGAGTAATTATGGCATCTTTTCCTTTCTGCTTCTGTACTGTCTCTATTTAGAGTTTGTGAAATGCACTGGTAGTCAGCCATCAAAATATTTATTGGCTTAAACAGAAAGGGATACTGACCTTGCATGCAGGTTCTCAAGGCAGTGAATGAAAGAACTGATGTAACAGGATGTGACAGCTTCTTCGTTGTTGATTTTCAGTACTGAACCTAAAGTGCAAACTACCTCCTGGGAAGATATTGAATGGTGACAGAGATCAATAGTCCAGTTATATGCTCCAGAAGGACAAGAAGATACAAATCCCCAGTTTGTCTGATGACAGAGCAGTTATTATCTACTTGCATATATGACTTGCTTTTTTTTTTTTCCTGGTTTTATCTCCTATATTATGTTATCAGCACCAAAATTAAAGTGAGCTTTAATGATCAGTGATACCCCTCAAAACAGGAAGTCAACTCCATTAAGGAAACTTCATGGACACCTTTAAAACTTACAACAGGCTCTTAGGATTATTTATTGGTAAAATTCTGTGGGAGTAACTTCACCCTGGATGGGATCTTGAGAATCCTTTCCGTTTTCTGATGATCTTGTTCTTGTGTGTGAAGAAAAGTTGCTTGTCGCCAGAGAGGGATATCCCTGTGCATCTTTGTTGCAAATCACCATTCCCTGGTGATTCTTCCCTGATGCCTTGACACACCTGTACTCTGACATACATGATGTTGCTTCTTCTGTGTGTATAAAACAAATGAAAAAAATCCTCGTTGCTGAGCTACCAACCTCTAGAAGATAAACTTGAACCAAAGGTTACACTCTGCTGTTTACCAAAGATCTGGTTTTGAAAATCCATCACTCCAAAACTTTCTTCCAGCTCCTTATGAGCATTTCCCCCTGAAAATATCTGTCACTGCTGGCACAGGGCTACTCATCCCACTGGGAAGACCACAGCGTGCTGCTTTTGGGGCTGCCTGCCGAGGGTGGACTACAGACCAGGCAGCAGGGAGTGCTGATAGTGCAAAGTGGTCACCTCCCTCCCTTCTGCCTCTCTTCTTGCTGCCTTTCACTTTCCTTGGAGGGGAGGCACAAAGGGAAACCCCACTTTTCAAGATTGTTCAGTTTGCATCGAGCCAAAATGTGTTTTCGACTGAACAATTGCTTTCTGTGCAGACAGTGACAGCTCAATTGGTCCAAGAAGGGGGGCGGGAGAAGGTGCTAAGGTTTTCTTTCACTTCTTGTAGCATTAGACCATGTCAAATGAGACAGTTGAAACAACACCCGGTTTATTTGTCTTGTGATCTGGGCTGGGGTGTGAAATATTAGGACAGCAGCAAAGTGTTTGCATCTCTCCACAGCTGGAGAACACCTCCCACAGTTTCTGCCCCTCTTCTCGTTCAATAGGGACCTGAAGACCACCTTTCTCTGACTAAAGGCTCTCTTGGGTGCCAGGTTTCTGGCCTTGGACTCTCCCCCTTGAGCATCTGAACAGATCAAAGGCATATTTGAAGAGCTTTGCTAAGCTCTCACCCTTACAAGTTCCTTACTTGGGATATAAAGTTGATTGAAGTAGGATGCTCAAGTTTCAAGTTATCCCTGAGACTATTCTTTCACTCTAGGCTTCCTTTCCATGCTTCTTTCTCTTGATGCTATTGCTCCATTTTGGTTTTGATTGAACCACAAGTGTAAACCAGGGCACCTGGTATACTTGAGAGCAGGGGAGGGAATCCACAACTTTGTGGTTATAAGAAGCATGGGATACCTTCATATTTTCTTCTCAATCTCTCTCTTCACCCATAAAACACAAACTGTGCTCTTTTTGACCAATTTCTACATTACAGAAGTGGTGTTTACACCCTTTTCCTACAAAAGGTTTTCCTAGTTTGTGAACAAGACCGCTTTAATGTGGACTGAGGTTGTTTTTTTGTAAATTGCTATTATTAATTATTTTGGGAGGTTCCAAGCACCGACAGAAGCTGATAAAGGTCTCTAATAGGTCAATCCCGTCCCTACTTAAGTTTTCCTATCTATCTCTACAGCGACAGCTTGCTGATCTCACTTCTGCTCTAACTCTCAGAGAACCAGTCAGCAGAGGAGTGAGCACAAACTTTAAAGAAAGCTTGTAATTCTAAACCATGTCCTATGCAGACTGCTGAATCTGAAGAGGGAATGTTTTATATCCTTCCTATAAGGAGCATATGTAAATCCATATGTCTAAGACAGGAGACTGGTAAAGCTTCAAGAATATTAAGAGAATATATGGTCAATGTGATCAGGTTTTCTCCACTGGTCACATTCAGTTACCTTCATTAATGCAAACCTCTAAATAGGATGTGTAAGGATCTGTGGTCCAGTGGGAGCTAACCCAGTCAGATGAGAAGCAAAGCAGGCCCAGAAACTCAACAGCTTTGTTAAAAGCTGCACATCTTAATGTGTCATGTTGGTGATGAGGAGTGTGGAATCAAGAGCAGCACTGCTCTGACTGTGGATAGGTTGCTCCCAGACCCATAATGGTTGGTGTAGGCTGTGGCATGGTGGAACATGTGGATATAGCAGTTCAAATCTCCATTAGCTGTGAAATTTCTGCACTATCCTTCAGTTTGTGATGCAAACATGACCGTCTTCTCCTGGATCTTTCAAATCCAGTAAGAATGCTGTAGATTATTGCAATGTTTTCCAGCCAAAAGCTACATGCTTCCTATAATTAGGCAGGTAAGCACTGAAGCTCTGTGACAGGAGTTATGCTGTTTATTTCAGGATGCCCTGATGCAGTTTTCGAAGTAACAGTAGTGTTAAAGGTCTGAAAGTCCTGGGGAGAAATCAAAGCTCTGAAAGAAAGGGAAGGACAGAGGTCAGCAGTGGAGATGAGGGTTTTGCCTTGGTTCTTATATGGACTATTTTGGCCAAGTAGTTGAGACAGAACCGAAAGGCAATATTAAGAATGCAGTCTTCTCATGCTACTCAATGTTACCTCTTTGGATAGATTTATTTTTTTTTTTAAATTGATAGCTACATTTTAAAAAGTGACATGTGATTTGGGATCTGTCCTGTTTTGGTCAACCAACTTGGCATAATGTGGAAGAGTATAAATATAGCTGTAGGAGATGTTACTCATCAGGCAACTGAAGCCACTAGACAAGATGAAAATACGTCAAATACTCTGTGGATTTAATTTCAGACCAAGGCAGTCTCTCTGTATAGAAACTCCACCTCTGTGTTAAGCTGTTTTTATTTGCTTTCTACCACACAGACATTTGATTATATCTAAATGTTTTGTACATGCTCAAGTATTAGCAAATTTTCTGGGTTTCATGGTAGTGCTTGAAAGATTTTCATGTCCAGCATTAAAACATTTGACTCTTCAAACGATTCTGGTGTGGAGCTGTGCCAGCTTCCTCCAGCTGAGACTTCGGCCCTTCACTGCTGGCCTTTTTGCAGTTCTCTTATCATGATCCTGTTTGAACCATCCAGACATAAAGCATGAACTCTGTTAATACAGAAAACTGGCACTAAGAAATACAGACATTAAGAAAAAGAAGTATAAAAACCTCCGTGTTTCAATCCAAACCTTACAAAGGCATGGTTTCTTTGGACACTTTCTTTGAAAAGACTACCATTTCAAACAAAACAGAAGGAAATTAGTAGGAAGTGATTATGGAGACAGGAAATCTGAAAGCCATGAAACTGTAAATAAAGTGTTATTTGTACTACTGTACTTGGTGCCCTGCTTTGTATTCCCAGCACGAAATATTAGACAAGGCTTTAGCACTAGAGCAGGGACCAAGTTATTTTGTTGTTAAAAAAAAACACAAACAAAAAAAGAAAGAAAAAAGGCTCCAACCATGTATTTCATATGATTAAAAGAAGAAAGTCTTTTGGATAGTTATTTTGCACGGAATTCATCTGGGCAGATTTTTATCTGAAACTTGGAGCCTCGCAGCCAGTCTCCATTGCAATTTGTTCTCTCTGCAAAGGATGTGAGTTGTTTAGACATCAAACATGTATCAAGTGGCTTGATGTTAGTATTCTGAAGCATCAGCTCTACAGCAGGCGCCAGTGCTAACATCATTACACAACTCATGTTGCACAATGATAATCCAGTTCAGCAGTGCCTGTATTTATTGTTTATTTTCATCAGACCTATAAAGCTCATCTTTTCCATCTGCCAACATTATCTTATGTGACCCATTAATACATCTAAGAAGGATGCATTACGCTATACACTTGGATCTCAGTTAATGAACCACCTTTCCCTATAGTAACAATGATGAATGAATGAGTTCAGATTTTAATTATTTCCATTATGATAGGTTTGCTTTGGTAGAGGTTGCTGTCATATGAAAGTTAACCCACAATGTTATCCTTATATCTTTAGTTGTTTGTATATGTACATTCAGAAAACATCTGTTTCTTCTCCCTTCCTTCCTTCAATGGCCATGCATTGTGTTTTTTGCTATAGTCTAAAAGTTATTTTCAAAGCTCAGAGTGATAATAAAGCAAAGCACCTGAGTGAGAGACCTCGTACTACTCCAGTTTGGTTTGATGAGATGCTCTGAAGCATATGAACTTTACAGGAGTTAAGATAATGTGTTTTCATGTTCTGAGAGGCCACAGAATTCCTGTGGGCAGCAGTCAGTCTGTGAAAGACAAAGAGGGCCGACAAAAATAAAACTGAAAGTCTGATTGTTGTTTCACATTGCTGTTCAATCAGAAACAACTGCTTGAAACTGCTGTAAGGCCTTCAATTTCCAGTGATTTTTCTGTTAAGAGAGCCTGGTGGTAAATTTTGAAGCTTGATATTGAATGGGCATCCATTTGGAGGCAGCTTCAAGGAATTTGGTGATGAGACCTGTGATGCGTTTAGACTAGTATGTCCAAGAAAATCAAGATGACACCAGCATTATGCTGATTGCTGGTAATATAAGCTCTGCAAGCATTAAAGAGTGGTGCAAGTATAAGATTGGACAGAGCAGACAAGAACTCGGCTCATTTTAGGAGGATTTTAATACATCTGGGTGGCTCACCCAGCCAGTATTATTTCACTGGGTACAGAGACAGTTAAATGGATAATATGTCTCCCAAGAGCATTTTGTACATTTAGTTAGTCCTGTTTAAAATGTGGATGTGTGGCAAGACAAATATGAGGTAGTTGTTCCCAACTTGCAATTTCTCCCCATTCTGATGCCCTAAAAATCAGCAAACACCTCCTTTGCAAAGAGTCAGAGAAAGAAGGAAAAGACAAAGGTGGAAGGAAAAAATTACACTTACTTTTCTGTGGTACACCAGAGATGTGTTGTATAATAACAAGAAACAGAAAGGTTTGGGGTGGGCTTCTTATTTAAAGGGTGTTCTCAAAGAATCTTCAGTGTCTAGTTGTGTATGACAATGCCTAAATTATAGCTGTAATTCTTCAGGGCCTCCTTCAGCTTTCCTGCCCCAAAGCTTTTTTTTTTTCTCCACCAGTCTGGTGTCCTTGTCAACTTCCTTGGAGACTAACATTAGTATTTTTGGGGGTTGTTTTGCTGGCTGTGTTAATCTGGCTTATCTCTGCTTCCATCAGGGCTTATTATCTGGCCTTCCCCCCTTTCCCCTTCCCCCTGCCTCCCTCCCCTCCAAGCAAGGCAGCAATCTGTTCTTTTTAAACCCTTCATCATCTTTGCTCTCTCCGTCTCTGTTTCCCCAGATTTTAGAGATTGTTGACTATTATGTAACAGATGGCCTGACAGACCTCCGACTCTTTGCAGTGATGGCTAGCTTGGCGCAGAAAATAGCAGCACTGGAGTAAGTATTCAGCAGCATAGACGCTCATGAATTTTAACTCCTGGGCGACAAAGGAATTCAAGGGGGTAAGAGCCAATCTATCAGTAGCCGAAGTAATTAGAAGACTTAGATGGCTCTCTAGTGCAGAGTATCTCTTCGCTGTTACAGGCTGTTCATAGTAGATTAGGATAGTCTATGTCCCATTGATCTCTAAACCATAACTATGCTTCAAAACAATGGGACAACTTAATCCAGAAATTGAGACATTCAAGTAAGCATCAGTGAGGGCTGTTTTGGCTTGTAATGAAAAGTACTTTGCAGCATCAAGCTGAGACAATGTATATTAAGCAGAGTTACATTTCGGGTTTTGTTTCTATGGCATTCCTGGTTATCAGGGGAAATCACCCTCACTAAATGACCAGTATTCTGTCTCTAAACATTTAATACTTGGGGAATTGGTTTTCCTGCTCTCTTTATTTCTTCTGTTTTCTTTGTTCATTGTCATTCTTGTTTCTACATATATATGTTAAAAGAGTTCTTGTAAGTGACCACAGTTTTGGCACCCTCATAGAGTTTTTCATCACCTTGAAGAAGTTTCTGAATATGTTGTTCCCTTCCCCAGAAGCCTAGCTGCTTGCCTTTTAAAAAATATTTCTGCATCTGACTAGTCAATGGAAGCTTTTTCTGGTGAAGTAGGGGAAATGAGGAGAAAAGACAGTCAGCTGAGAAGAGTATCTCCAAAACAAATCAGTCAAGTATTCAAACCAGAGCTGGTTTATTTTTTTTTTAAGACTACATTAAATTAAAATAAATTATAATGCCTGGACTAATGTACTGCAGGAGCAGAAGAGCACAAAAGTCAAGATGAGGTCAAATGAGCTTTCACTGAACTAGAAATAAAAGGAGAGTTGCCTTTGAAGCTTGGCTTCTCATAGCATCTTGTTGAGACTATGCTGTATTTATTTGCAAGTTTGTATAACCTGGCTAAAATATTGTCAAGGAGCATAAGAGAGCTGGGCATTTGTCTGAGCAAGCAGAATATGGCTGAGGTAGGTGCTGTGTGTCTCCCACACCAGGGCCACCAGCTCCACTGGGGCACAGCCAGAGGTACCATGTCCTCACACCTATGCTCACAGCAGGGACTTCAGGTGGTTCTTTTAGCCCAGAAATATTTGAGTTACCTGGAATAACCTTCATTTTCAGTAGAAGCTTTACCAAATTATCATCAGAGGGGAAAGTCCAGGAGTGGAAAACTAACAGAAATTTCTTCTTTCATCTCTTAGAAGTGTCCTGACACCCCTACGAATGAGGAATGGGCTTTTCATATGTGGTCCTGCAATTTAGGAATACTTGTCCCATTGGAAGCCACTGTGGAAAAGTTTCATTTCAGCTCATAAAGTCTGCAAAGAATAATTACAGTATATATTTCTCAGCAAAAGTTGTGCTCACCCACTGTTTACATTGGATCCTAACTCATAGCTAGCCCACAGCCCTAAACACTGGGAAATGGTACAGAGTATCCAGGAGGGACAAAATTGTCTTTGAAGGACTCCATTACCCCTTGACTGCTCCCCCTGCACATATGTAGACACACAAATATACACAGACATAACAGCCCTTCCTTCAGCACATCTCCAACCTGCAGTCAGTGCTGTATTACAGAGAGACCCCAGAGGCCTGTCATTGCACCTTTGAGGCATAGAAAATGATCCCTCTCTCTGCCAGATCTCCTTGGCTCTATGCAAGTGTTGAACTTCCCAAGGATAGTGTATCAAGGAGAGGATGCAACATAGAGGTCAGCCAGTGGCTCCAAGCTCAGCAAGAGGTAATGATCTGCCTAGGCTCTGCAAGCACTAATAATGTCATTTAGCAGCAATAAATCTCTCTGTTTTAATTTGAGTGACAGTGTCCCATTTTGATAAGGTTTGGAGATTCTGGACACAGAGCTTTTCTGCTTTTGCAGCCTATAATAACCAGTTAGTTGTGCTTAAAGTCAAACAGCAATGTCTGGTCAGCAAAATCTTCCTTTTACAAAACAGCTTAGAATGGAATGGGCAAATGGCATAATTGTTGTAAAATCGGCTTCTCCACCCCTGCCTATTGTTTACCCAAGTGTCACAGCTATGAAATAACTCCCCTAAAAGGAAATCCAACATTCAGTCTTGGGCAAAAGAAACCTTGGTAAATGTTCCAGCTGGCTGGAGTTACCAAGCAGCGACATGATCATTTTATCCATTCTCATTCTGTGTAGAAAGAGAGACTTGAAACATTATCTTTTTCAGCCATTAAAAAAAAAAGTGCTTCATTCTTAGGTCACAACTGTTTCTGGGTGCACAGCAGGAATGGGATGGAAGGAGGGAGGGATGCTCTTCCCTCTCCATTACCAGCACATGGGCTAATCCCACCTGCAGTCCTGTAAAGGAGTGCTGTGGGTGGCTGCTGATGACAGGTACTGGCCTCCCCAAATGGGAAAAACCAAACTTTCCCATCAACTCTGGCCACCAGGTTAAAGTGGGCAGGGGACATGCTTCAGTTGCATGTACTTTTAACAGGGGCCAATTTAATCTCTTCTTTTTTAGAGCTCTCAGAGGGCAAAAAGGAACAGGTTAGGGAGCTGTTGCCTGGGTGATGTGCCATGGCCCGTACCTCTGCAGTTTCAGGTTCTCTGTGTGTGTTACCTGTTCACAGTACTGTCTCAGAGGACAGGAACAGTTCAGGGTGTTTTTCACCTCCATGTAACCAATTTGAGGCTGCCAAGGTCACTCACCAAAAGTTTTGCCTGTCTGGTGGCTCTTGGATGGTCTGTATAAAGTGATTTGGGTTTCAGCCCAGCTGCTGAAGGAGAGCTGGATGCTTCATGAAACGCGCTTCTCCATTGGGCATGCTGGGTGCCTTGCAAAGCCATCTGAAGCCCACTGTTGCAAGGACAGGGGGACCTGACCCTAGGCAAGAATATTGGTCCTTCATGGTCATAGCTAAGGTCCCTGTTTCAGCAATGGGAGGAAGGATGATTTTGTGAGTGGAGAGCTGCTGCCAGAATCCAGGAGGTCAGGAGCTCTACACCATTGGACAAGCACTGTACTCTCCTCTGTTGTGGTCTAGATGTAAAATTGAGAATAGCAGTACTTACTCCTTCAGGTGGACATCAGCTGGGAACTGTAAGATGCTTGAGAGGAAGAGCAACAAAATTCAACACAAAAAAGTCTACTCACCAGTAAAACCTGCAGTCAAATTATCCTCAATGGATCCATTCTGCAACTCTGGTGAAATATTTAACATCTTTGAGTTGCAAACAGAAATAGCTGACTCCTATCTCCAACTTTGCTATGCAAAAATGCTTTTTCATACAGTTTTGTACCTTTTTGTTCTTGTAATAATACTCCCAAAACTCTACCCATGTAATGTTTAGGTAACTATACCTTGCATTTTAATAGTTTGAGGAACATTTCTTATTGTTAATATAGGAGAGCTAATTGAGAAATACAGTAACATAGAAATCTCCTGCTGAAATTGTATCAGACATCCCAACATTTCTCTGACAGGATCCATGCTGTTCTGCTTTATTTTTGCTGGTCTAATGTTTACACTGCCATGTAACAGTAATAATAATTTATTTAAAACCATCCTTTTTGCATTATTTGTTGTTAAATTTATCTTGTTTAGACAAGCCGCTTTCTGAACTTTAGGCAAGTAAATAGATAGGAATAACCTGCATTTAGAATCAATAAAAGACAAGTGCAATGCAGTCCTCTACTTCTTTGTGAGTCAAATGTTCTAGCCCCAAAATAAACATCTGCAAAAATACCAAAAAAAAGTAATTTTGATCGGGCATCACATGTGAGAACTACCTGAGGGCAAATAATGTGAGGATCACATTATCGGCTCTTTCTGATAATAATAGCCTGGTCACTGGGGACAGTCTGTTAGTGTTGGCCCACTGGGTCAGATAACAATCCCGAGTCTCTCCCTCTCTTCCCCCACTGTGACCCAGCCCATCTGCTTCTCTCTGGCCATATGGTACAGAAGTATCTGGGACTGGAGACATTATAGCTTTATGCATCTGAATGCTCCTCGCTTTCATTGAAACTTTGCTGACGTGACATTCCTTTGAATATTGCCTGACAAAAGTCGTTTTTGGTTTTGTTTTGGTTTTCATTTCAGCATGTAAATGAACACTGGGGTTTATATCAACAGAGAAGATATCTAACAGATACAAGAGTGAGCGAGAAGGCTGGTTGCACACTGCCTCCCTAACTTACCTTAAATGCAGTGCTATTTATTCTGCCTCTTAACAGCTAAAACAGACCCCAGTTTATGTGGAGAGGTGGGGTTTGCTTGGATTTGTTATAAATAAGTCCAGCCTGACAGGATGTCAGCATGCCATGGATGAAGCACAGTCCAACCTGAAAGCTGTAACAATCCTTTACAAAAAGTGAAGGAAATAAACCCACTGGGACAAACTCTGCTCAGACCAGGCATCACTCCCCTACTCCAGACCAAGCAAGGGGTGGTCCTGTGACATTGCAGTGCTCTGTCTTGTTGCAGCTGAGGTTTCAACTCCAACACAGTCAGCTGTAGCCCTGCCACCACTCCTGGGGGCTGAGTTGGCCATGCTCTGGCAGTGCTGACCCTCTGAGGTCTTCAGTCGGCCAGCACAGTGTGGCCCCAAAATGTCCCCTAGAAAGATATCTCATTCCCCAGGAAGTTCTTGCACACGGGGAAGAGACAGGTATATCCTCCACAGAGGGCACATTGAAAATGTCCAATTAGGCCTAATGAGAGTTCAGCTCAGGGATCAAAGGAAGGAGGAACAATAGCAAATGCACAATACTCCTCTTCAATGATCTCTTTACCAAAAGGAGGATGTAATTATTGTGTGGACTTTAACATAACAAAGCCTATATGTTCACACTGCACAGGGCATCCTGGGGCCTCTCTCAAGCTGGGACCTCTGAACATCACAGCAACCACCTGCGTGATGGAAGCCTGAACTGGAAAAGTAAAACAGGGATTTTTACAAAAATATTACCACAAGATGATTTACAAATTCTTTGAGGAAAGTGTTCCCATGCACAGTTACTATATATATACACATACATATATTCTGTAACAATTTTAAATAGCAATAAAAACCCAAGCAGCTGAATCCGTATCTATGTCACTGCCTCCACTCATATTTCTTACAGAGTCCCCTCATGTTTTCATCTGCCTTGTGGAAAGCCTCACAGACTATGTCATGGAAAGCTCCAGGGAATTATAAAATCTGTGAGTCTCTCTAGAAGAATGAAAGGGTTTTGGTTATGTTTTCACTTTGTCAATCAACCCTGTTATATCACAGTTCCAAGGAGGTGTCAAAAATATGTTAATTAAAAAAAAAATAGTGGTTTTAGTTATGACAGGCTCAACAAATCCTGAGATTTACTATCTGAGACTATTTTAAATGCTTAGAAGCCAGGAATTAATTAACAGATTTTCTTGGAATATCAGAAAATTCAGACTTGATTAAGAGTCTCAGTGATGGAATTTGATGTAGATAGACTGCCTTTCCTGCCAAACAAAGAGGCTGACCACCTGCTGCTCGTGTAAAATAGACCCCCAATCTCATGATGTCAGAGTGAGTTTTGCCATGTCCTGAGCCAGCATCTGATGGATCATTATGCGTAAGTCCATCACCCTCTACAGCCAAGTCTGGGTGTGCTGGAAGGGACGCTGGCAGCAGTGCTGGGGGCAGAAGGGAAGATGAAGGGTGAATGAAGGAGAGAGTCTTCTTCATCCACCTCTCCCTCCATCCTGTTGGTCAGTAAATCATGATGAGACTCACATTACCTAAAAGGTAATACTGTCCTTTTGCTTTGGCACCTTTCCGGTTCCTCTTTACCTTGGAAAATTTTATATTTACAAAGGAAGATTTGGAACCTATTAAGTAATATGCCATTTCACATGTAGTTTTGCACCTCAGCAGTGATTATGGAGTAATGCCACTGCCCTACTGCCAAAGGGAGAACCAGTTTCCTTACATAATCCCAGGCCTGACTGTCATTTACCTCTTTTCCCTTCAAAGAAATTAATACTCTGACTCTGGATTGCAGGTACTGGGGGAGGCAGGGAGGACTGAAAAGCCAATATGATTATTGTGCCCATATTAAGAATTTGAAAGGAATATAGCTTTCTTATGAAACAAAAAGCTTAAGTTTTCCATATGTTTTTCCTTTTTTTCTTTTTTTCCTGCTATTACGCTTTACTGACATATCCCTCCTAATAATAAGACTTACAAAAATGTGTGTATGCATGCGTGCATGCACACGCACACACAGAGCCTACATGTGAAACAGCTAGCGGCTGTAACACCCTAGTACTAGCAGTCTGTAATTAGTAAAACTCTAGTCATGATATGGCCCACAGCACAAGATCATTCATTTAGAGCAAAGGATCCTTCTCTCTTAAGCTTTCACTGCCTAATTTGAAAAGGAAAAGAAGAAAAAAACCAACAGAGAATATCTTCCATTAAAAAATTAAAGCAGATAAGAATGATGGTACATTTCTTAGATGGTATGATAGCACCTACCATGACATTGTTATTTCCTTAAAAAGGCTACTCCCTTGAAGAGAAGGAGGGAAGAGGTGAAAGCAAAAATTTGTTTTCTTGGCAGTTGCATTCAGTGATGACTCAGAAACCCTCTGGACTGAGGTCCATAAAATACAGATTTATGTTTATCTGTAAATAAAAACATATTTGCAGATATGTTTTAAGAGTTATATAATAATATTGTATCCATCATATTACAGAATTTAATATTAAAAAAAAAGTTGCTAAAATGAGTTTCTCAACAATCTGTAACAATCTCTCTCATCATAGCCATGATCTATGTCCTTCTCTGCAATATCTTTGTCCCTTAAAATGTGCAAAAAGATTTATAAGAAGTTTCAGAATGATGTACTATTACAAGTTTATGTAATCTTATGCTTTAGTCAAGAAACTTATTCTTAGTTTACTGTATCACATATATACATGCACTCCTACATAACCTATTGTGAAACTAAAGTGGCTATTGTGGTATGCTTACCACGGTTTAAGAATACATACTAACAAAACCCCCAAAGCCAAATAAAAATACATTGCCAAATACTTTGGTCTTCACTATTCTAGTCACAAATACACATTGATTGTTTCACTGTTTCAATCTCTGGTGGAAGAACTTGTACAAGTGCCCTGGGCCAGTAAACCTTTAGGAACTGTACTGTGTATTTACGAAGCATTTGTACTGCATTGTAAGAATATATAGTCAACAATAGTCTTCAGCGAACAGGATTTCTTACAGGAAATCAGACTCATGCTAATCCAATATCCTGCTGCAAGAAGGGGCTATACATACCGTTTCTCAGAATGATGCAACCAGCTCAGAGGCTGATGATTAGGAGATAATGTGCTCTTGGGGAAAGGTTCTTCCCGACTGGTAGATGGGGATGATGCCCTTAAGCCAGAGAGTTCATTTCTCATTTTGACTTTTTGCTTCTAATGTTTGATACTTTGATGCTGCATTCTCTTATTTTCTCAGAGAAGTATTCAGTGATTGATCAAGGAAACCGGGGGTTTGAGTTGTAAGGTTGGAGTAAGGTTGGATGAATAGAGCTTGTTAAGTACTGGGGAATGAGGCTGATGAAAGACCACATAAAAAGGATGAGTGGTGGTTTCCTTATGGATTCATTTCCAAACAAGTTAATAGATGAGTTATTATTTTTACTGTTCTCTTTTCCTTTTTTTAATGTGAGTTTTCTGCATACAATCTGTTTTTAACGCAGTTATTTTCACATCTGTATATAAAAATCTCTAGTACTGCCCCAATACAGAGTCAGGAATTCTTATGGTTTGTGAATATATGAATGAAACCAAAATTTGTACAGTGCAAAGACCAAGATGAGGTGCAAGCTTGAACTTGCTCAAAGCTGAGTAATGCTAGACTGTTATCTTGTCATTAAGAATTGCTTTGAGTCCCTATCTGTTCAGCAACTCTAATTAATGATCATTTAACTGTACTGTCAGCCCCGTTTAAATCTGAGTGTTGCCAGTTGCTTCCTTCATGCAGGCAGCCAATAGGTGCTGGGGGAGTCGTTCATGCATAGCATTGCCCCAGTGGCGCTGGGCCTATAGCATCCCAGTTTAATAGGGCATTCAGGACTCATTAGCAAGGAAACACATCAGGAGTGACCGCTCCACTGCCACACGTTGCAACTAATAGCCTCGCCGAACAGAATCGTTTCTGTTTCTGCTCACTTGTTTTTGAATCCTTTCAATGTCAACAAGTGGTCATGTCGGCAGGAGCCCGCCATTCTCCCCAACAGTTTTATCCGTTGCTCTCCTGAGCCAGACTTGTGTCCTCCTCCATTGTTCCAGCCACAATGGAGCCTGAGCAATCACAAAGGCTTCACAGCCATTCATCATCAGCTCACGAATTCTGGGGTTGAGATTACCCGCCAAACTTTTGGGCCATCGTTTTGGCATAATGTGTGAATGCCCGTGAAATACAAATAGTTTCTGAAGTTTACATTTTTGTTGCAAATGCACAGAATGGTGGCTGGGGGGGTTGGGGAGAGGGGGCTGGATAGAGGGAAAGAAGAGGAAATAGAACCTGACATCGCTCTGGCTAAAACAAGAAAAGATCCTGTGGAGGGGAGATAAGAGACAATGAGATTGCTGCTGGAATGAGACGTGTAGAAAGGAGCAACTGGGGAAACAGAGGTGTGTCCAGAAAAGTGTAATCACACTTTTGGCTCACAGATTTGGAAACAGTCCCTTGGCTTTGCGAGGAGTCACAGACAGCTCTTGTGTTGCTGGGCTCCGAGAGGCGTAGGGACAGGCTGTCCCTGCCTGAGCTCCCCAGACACTGTCTCCTCCTTCCATTCATGGAAATAACCAGCATTTCTTCCTGATTACTGGAAACAAGACTGGCAAAAGGCTCGCTGGAAGTGTACACCTGTTGCTTGTTATTTTTATTAGATTAACATTTAGCCCTTGTTGTGCTAAATGGAGAGTGAATGGATGTTTTACACCTGGAAACCTGAGATCTGAAGATGTAGTGACTTTAACAAGGTCACATGTTAAAGGTCAGAGATTAGAATCAAAGCTAGAGCACGTGTGTTACAGTTTATTTCAGTGTATTACTTTTACAATATCATGCTCTTCCCTACATCTGAAGTGACGGGACTAAATCCTGTCTGCTTGAATGTCAGGCAAAACAAGCATTCATTTATTGTATACTGGCTTCTGTCTGGACATGCTCAATACACCCAAAACATCCTCCAAATGCTCCCCTTCAGGTGACGCAGAAGGAGTGCACTGTGACCACAGTGCATAACAGTGCCATTAGATGTTTCCTCAGCACACGTCAGAGAGCTTGCTGGACACTTCTACCTCTTCCTTACCATGTGCTATTTCATGGAGTTTACATTGTGTTGATTTTGCCTGAGTAAGAACTCACAGCTGAACCCTAGTCAAAAGGATTCAGCTTTAGGATCATTTGGAAGTCCCTGTGGATATCCTACAGCCTCTTGCTGGTCGTTTTGGCAAGCCAAGAAGTTACAGGGGGACAAAAACTGTTCATGAGAAAAATAAAAGTGATTTTTTTGGGCTGTTGCTGGAAGGCTAAGTTTGTCACAAACCACAATCATAGCAAAAGACACTTTTCAATTCAAGCACCTAGAAATGATCTCCTATTTTTCTGTGCACTATATATCCAGAGAGTTCTCTTTTTACCTGTTACAATAATGTGAATAAAATAAAATAAATAACTGCTTTACACTTTTTTGCCCAACAGGACAGCACCCAGTATATGGCCCAGGCTGTTATAATAGTATCAAGAAGTATTGCATGCCTATCAAACATGTTTCCTGGCAAAAGTTTTGGATGTAGAGCTGCAGAGATCTCCACCATCAAAGGTAATTTTCTATTATTATTTCTAACACTGTGAACATTTTTAGACAGTGTTTTATGTAATCATTGACATTCAAAACCAGTCACAAACCACTAATTTTGTAAATATTGGGTTTCCTGTTATCACATTAAGACCTGCTGAATGCATAAGGGACTAACTCTGGAAAGCGGGCTGTGTGTAATTCCTAGTTATCTATTGTTTGCTTCTCTCTGTATTTCAGTATAGTTACACCCAACCGATTCTGCAGCAGGGCAGGTGTTTCTTCTTGTCTTCCATAGTCTAAAGCAGGAATACCCAAGGCAAAACAACTGCCTGCAGTAAGCCTCAGTGTTGTTTACAGTTTGGGTATAAATTAATGAGCCTGATCTAGTCTTACATTGAAACTAGGCTGGTGTAGTCCCACTGATTTCATTCATGTGTAGTATATACAACTGTGAGGAGTCAAACTCTTGCATGAAAACCCCGAGTTCCAGTTGTCCTGGTAATTACCACATATAGTTGTTGGATGAGTCATCACCAGTGGAAAAATCTTTATGAAGCACAGTAAAATGAATACCATGAAGTCAAAGTCCCAGCTACAGCAGGCCTCTGTGCAGGAATTTGTTGAGTGAAGGACTCACAGCTATGTCTATAAACTGAACCTTGCACCTTCAAGGGCCCAGAGTATTCATCATCCACAGCCCCAAGTTAGGTGCAGAAGCTGTGTAAGGCTGAGGAGACAAAGGCAGACAAGAATGGAAACCACAAAAGCTAAGTGGGGAACCATATAGGCTAGAAATGCCCCCTTGCTGCATTTTGCATGTGGCTGATCTGGTAGATAGGCACAGGGAACACTGATAGTCAAGTCTTGCTCACAAGATAAGCAGAAGAACATCACAACAAGAAAATTCAGCAGGTTTAGTTGTAATCTAAGTGCATTTCAGCCATCAGGACTTAAATGGGCCTGTCCATGCCTGACACAACACCTCTAGGGATCCTTAGAAATACTAGCACAGGGACTCCACCTGTTCCTGGGTTTAGGCAGTGGCTTTGCAGAACTTACATACAGATGAGTCTTGTGGACCAATGAAGCAAAATCCTGACTTTAGTAAACCAGAGGGGGTTTTGGCCTCAGTATTTTTTCAGGTACTTGCCCCAGTCACTCCTACCAGAGTCATAATAGTATTCATCTATTCAAGCTTTTCAAGTACAGAATTTTTCTTTTTTCTTTTTTCTTTTTCTTCTTTTTCTTTTTTTTTTTTTTCCTCTCTAAAGCAGCTTACGAAAGAGGTAACTGCTCCTTTTCACAGTCAAAGCAGGATATTCTGAACAGAATGCTAACTAGACTTGGGGCCAGCCTTAAGAAGGGTTTGAGCAGTTGTTCAGATCTGGGATTTTAGCTTCAGGATCATAAGTAATAGTAGAGAGGGAAAACTGTATCTGGAAAACATATATCTAGCAGCTTCTGAAATTCCTTTAGTTTTTCTAAAAGTTGGAAGTTTTCCCTAAGAGAAGGGGAAACATGGTATGTAAAAATGTCTCTCTTTTTTCTGTTGTTGTTGAATTTTGCAGGAGTTTTATGAGACTGTTGATTAGCTGCATGGAATCAAAAACCTTGGAATTGAAAACGTGCCAGGCTGTGTAGGTAAGACATTCTGATGCTCTTCACAAAGGTCCTCTATGAGTTTCATGTAGCCCTCTACAGCTGGATGCCAGATCTCCTCTCAAATCCATGTCCTGAAAAGAACTGCTCATTTGTTGATAATTCCGCATATTGCAATGAGTTTTGTTTATTCTGAAAAAGAAATACAGTGAAAGTTATGTGAATGTCTAAATTTGTGGATTTGGGGCATGCATGTGGACAAAGCACTAAACTAAGAGGTGTCCTTGCCCACCAAAGTGGGAGGTTTTATAAAAGAACTTTTTTCTTCACGTCTTTCAAAATCACATGTGAACATAGAATGTTTCGCTATATAGATTCAATGACTGAAAGTTGCTTTTTAATATAATTTAGAAGGAAGTATGGAAGACATAAAAAATAGCATGTAGGAAGTATTCAGAACTATATTGAACAACTATCTAGGGACAGGCTCTGTCCCTGATACTGACCACATCAGTACATGATACTGATTTCTAGTATAAACTACCACACTTCAAAATGCCACATCTGAACCATGGCTTCTTTTCTTATCACTAGATGCATTACTCAGCAGTAAGTAAATTGAGCACCTGAGATGTGACATAGATATATAAGAACCTAAGTCCTGTATTGCTCAATGTTTTGTTTTACATTCCACGTTTGGCTGCAAGTGTTATTTTTAGGCCCAAAAGTTATATCTAGGTTGAGTCAAATTAAAAAACTCTCCCTTATCTTTATCATGATGCAGAAGTTCATTCTACCTTCTTTTGTTGATACGTCTCCCATGCTTCACATCTGTAGCTCCTAGGTTTAAACAGCAATATTTATGAAGTAGAGGTAACTTTAGGTTTAACAACAACGTAAGACAGCTAGGGAGTGGTGGCAACAGAAGAGCTTAGTCTTCAATATCAATCACAAGGAACTGATTAAAGAGTTAATATGTTGATCAAGCATGAGCCAACCCAGTTTTCACTGCTTCATGCTCCTCTGAACACATGCACTCGCCTTTGGCACAGTTTCATGGCCTGAAAAGTGCAATTCCCCTCACACTTTCTAAGGATGTGATCTTGCTTTTTCTGACTTGGGATTAATTCTGATTTTCCAGTTAAAAACTAAGTGAGCAAAACCAAACCCTATGTTTCTAGCACAAACTTTTTAGCATAGCTGTTAGTTTCTTTTTATCTATTTTTTTAGGGCAAGTATCTTAAAGAATAGCCTTTCCTTGTTGATTGCTCTACCATTCATCAGACAGCATATGGTTTTTGTCTTGGGAATCATCCAACATGTCACAAAGGAAGTGATACTGGACAGTTACTAGGCAGCTTTTGTATACTTTGGGGATAGGGGAAGATGGTATTTTAATAGATTTCCTTGGGGATCTCTTAGAAGGCTAATTTAATTGTTGAAATCAAATTTTGGACCCCTGTCACAAATCATTACCTTATCTTTCATCCATCTAGTCTCTTGTTGTTCAAACTAATAAAACATGCACACTGCCCTCCATTCATGTGATTCCCTTCATATGTTTTTAACTGGTAACCCCAGCTAATGATGGGTAGGTGGTCTGTTTCTGGTTGAGGATTTTTTTGAAGGAATGGATAGTTTCTCTAGCTACCACATCAACAAGGGTGGTAACACTCATTCACTCAAAATGAAAAGCCACAGAACCACATGAGTGTTGGTCAAATTCAAGCAGGACTGAAAGAGGAGGATGCAACCTTGAACATCTCAAATATTCACATCCTGATCACTTGCAGGTGGATTCTGGGTGAGCAAGCCATCAGTGAAGTAATCTTGAGACCCTTCTTGGTGGAGCCGTTTGGCGCCATTGCTATTATAGTGTTTTATCAGTTGTGGCTTTCTCTCAGTAGTGCTTTTAGAAGTTAATGTGCTGAATTTTGTTGCAGTTGTTGAATCGAAACTTCTAAGATGACGTGCACTAAGATGGTGGGAAACAGCAGATGGTCCCACTGCCTCAGCTGCTCCTCATCAGGTCCAAGCAATGTGTCACCTGCAGAAATGTAGTCAGGCAGCACCTGTATCCATCCTGTCCCAGTCTCCCCAGCTTCTATAGCCTCCCATTTCCTCAGGAGCTTCCATCTGCCTGCTGCCAGTCTGAGTGCTGCAGCTCTCCTGAGGACAGTGTGAAGGAGTGAGTATCTTTATTTTGACAATTTGGACAGTAAGGAATTGGGTAGGAGGAAGTTGGCAGAGGCAAGTTAAGGCAAGAAAAAGTGAGTACGCAGCAGAGTCAGGGCAGCACATGCTATGAGTTTAGTGGTATCGTCTCAGATCATCCTTAACACTTTACAGAAGTTCAGGTGACCTTCAAGCTGCTTGAATTTGATTTGAAGGCTGCTTCAGCTTTCTGGTAAATCCCTGAATTTAGGAGTGGAGAATAGAAATATTTGTAGGCTGCTTATTTTTCACTGTTCCATCACATTGTTCAGATGTCTCTGATCATACTGACACTGAGGGATTTTGGGTTAAGCGATTGTGATTATTTATAGACAGGATTTCTGAAAGTGCTCAGGCTTGGCCCAGCTCTACTCACATGGAGATAACAGGGGTTTTTAAAAAAAGCATCATTGTGTCATTAAAGTACCCAAAATCCTATTTAAGATAGTGTTTCCTTTGCAGCCACTGAATGAGCAGCATCCATCTCTACTGTGAAGTATTTATTATTGAAAAAAGCAGAAAACAGAATATTGACAAGCATCAAGTCCAAAAGTAAAAATGTGTGTGTGTTCAGACTGAGGAGTTGATAAGTAACAGCTGCAAGCTGTTTGCTCACTCATTTACTGGTCACAATTCTTTGGTCACTTCTTATTTTTCACTACAACACCTCTTTTCAGATTGTTTCCTTTCACCTTAATTCTCTAAATTGTTGTGAGACCAGAAAAAATACATTTAAAACCACAATGCACGGCTTAAATAATAATGACATTTAGGGGCTATTTCCACCAAAGTCTGGCTACAATCCCTATCATTTTAGAGTGGCAATCATTACGCAAGTTAATAGATGAGCTTCTAAAATAAAGGAATTTTTTTTTAGTTACTTCAGTGAAAACACGATCAAATCTAGTGCTTCATGCGCTCAGGAGCTGATGCCTGCTAAATGCAGTTCTTACACATTTCTTTCTTCCCAACACTAAGAAAACCCTAGCTTTTTCTTATGTTTCATCAAAAATGTTTTTCTGGAACAAACCAAAACAAACAGAACCCAACCGGTCTTTTGTTGGTCACTCCACTTCCCAAAAGGGTCTCGGGCACTTAGTGACACAGCATCTGTCTCAGATGCTATTGAAGGCATTCAGCCCCTAAATGCTCTTCCACTGACATTCTTTTATACTGTGGCATTTGACAAACTCATACAACAGGGGTAGAGGAAAGGGGAAAGACATCTTTTGAATAGGGTGGAATATATTTAATTTTCTCTCCACCTGATTATCAGTTAAAATTCTCAGGAACCCATCCGCACTGTTTCTACTTGTTTTCTACTTTGGGGGAAGCCAAGTATCTATGTGTCTTTTCATTATTATTAAAATTATTGTTGTTCTTGCAATTGGAATTGCAGAACAACAGCAATTGGAATAATCCTTGTAGGATTTAAAATTGAAAGCTGGCTGAGGTCTCCAAGCCTCAGTGCCCTTTTACTAAATGCATGTTCAGGATTAGACCCTAGATTTGTGCTGCTTAGTTTGTATTATATTTTCACTAATGTTGAAGGAGAAAATGAATGAATACAGTTTCTTCCATAGCGAAGCCTGTTGACAGAGACTAATGTCTCTTTAAACCATCCAAGGTTTTTATTTTTTATATGAAGAAAGACTTTACTGCTCTGAGTAGCGTAATCCTGGCTGTGTGTAGAAATGATGTGTGTATATGTGGAAGGAGGAAGGACAATTGTTCTTTTTGTTCTTAAAACCCAATGTTCCTTTTTATAAAGAGATTTTAGTGTAGCTCTCTGTATTCATCCTCGCTATAGAGAAATTCAGTGAAATAGTATCTATTTCCTCAGATTGCTGTCCTAGATACCATAACACCACATGAGCAGTAGATGTGCTAAATTAGAAGGGATTTTTTATCACCTTTGTTGAAGTGTTTGTTCTTGTATCTTTTCTTTTTCTTCATAAAAAGGAAAAAGAAAAAGAAAGAAAAAGAAAAACTTCACAGAATAGTAAACCTGAGACATGGATTTGAGTGCCAGACAGTTGAATGAACAGGATAATCGGGGTATTTTTTTTGACAGGTGCGACAGCCTGCCTATGACTGGTATTATAATCATTACCATTTTAATAAGGCTCTAATAGGGGGGCCGATAATTCAATGGGGTGTGAGGATCCTAATTCAACTCCCAATCCCACATGAATGTGCTAGAATTTGTGGGCTTTGTTTTCCTCTTTTGTACCCCTGAATGCAAATAATTACTGGCTATAGATTCAAAAATTCTTAGAACTGGAAGCTAAATTAGCTCTCCTAATACTGCACAAGAATGTCAATACTCAGGGGGGAAAAAAAGGAAGTAAGTGGGTTTTGGTTGGTTTTTGTATTACACTTATGGTACTGCAAAGGTTCTGTAGCTTAAGTGGTTTGGTTGGCAGCGTGAATAATACCAGCACTGTTTCTAAAGGACGTGCAGCTCATTTCCCCTCCCCGCCCCCGGGCCCCAAAAGGAAAAGTAAATGTATTTGTCTGAAAATCATTTTTGAAAAATCATATGCTGCTTTCTACCTGTTATTTTTGTTGATGTTGCCTCTGTGTATTCTGGATGTGCCTATCCACTCTGTATCATTTCAGCAGTGGTGTGTGGTATGTTCAGCAACTGTGGCCATACTTTCACAGGAGCTGTGAAAAGTGATAGTGTAATCAGTTTATCCCATTCAGGTGATCTTACAAGACAATTTCAAATATTGTGCCCCACACTGCAGTTTGAGGCCGGGTACTGAAGGCACTCTGTCTGTACAGGAGCTGCTCAGCACCTGAAAAGAATTTGTCTCTAAACTTCGAAGCAGACACCAGCCTCTGCTCAGAAGAGTACTGACATTTGTGCTCAATAGGTGTTTGAATAGCTTTTTTTAAACCCAGGAGGCTAACGGGTAAGTAGCCCTTCTTCCTTGCTCCTTCTGACTCCTACCATGTGCCTGACTCTTGGGACACAGGACTGGCTGAGCAGGAATGGACCCTTCCTCACCCCTCTCCCCATGAAAAACCAGAACAAAACCCAAAGGGCCTATGGTTTTGTTGGGTTTTTTTTTCCTCAGTATGCCTATGCAATGAATTTCTCCATTCATTTATGATAAATAATACATATTATAATTTCTAATTAATGAAAAACAGTGCTACATGGGACAGGACTTTAAAAAATGAAGAGGGATATTTCCATATAACCCCTTGCAGCTGGAATCAGCTTCTCCTGCCCACTCTTTCTGATCCCAAATTAGCTGTGGAGTTTTGCCATGATTTCAGTCCCCTTGCTCTTTTTGCACACACGTTGCCTGATGTACAGGGAGTATGAGCAGCACTTAATGTGTAAGGGAACAAAAGATAAACAAATTTACTTTATACCATACAAGAGCAGGAAATAAGTAAGGTGGACAAACTGATCTGGGAAAACCAGCCTGAACCTTTGCCCCAAACTGAAATGCAGAGTTTTGGAAGCTTGCCAAAATCTGGTTAATCTTTCTCCCTCTCTGCCTTTTAATTGTATTTATGGTTTTGCTGCACTTCCTGGTTTCAGCTGGGTCCAAAAGCAGGAGACTGAAATATCATCGAAGAGGCTATTCACAGTGTTTCCAGCTGGCTAGGACCATGGAATGAAAGATCTCTCACAATAAGGTCTGTTCTAGAAGGATTTTTGCCCAATTTTTATCCTGACGAGATTCTGATGATCAGCCAAACTGTTTGAAAATTATCCTAATTAAATCGAAATTTTGAAAATATGCCCATTCACAAAATAACCAACGTCCTTCACCTGAAGAACCTGTGTACAGAGAATTCATTAAATTTCTTTTCTGCCTCTTTGCCCAGAGACTTTATTCTTGCTTGACCTCGAAAGGTTCCTCATTTAATTTATATGAACACAGGCTATTTGTGTTCCCTTCTGTATAATTTTTTGGATGCATTTAAAGATTTCATGGACACTAAGCTGCAAATCCAGATAGTTTCTGTCTTGATTCAGACATCAAAACTCATTCTCAACCCTGTGTGAGAGTGAGACAAATGAAAGTCTTTTTCTATCATAATGAGGGCCTGTTGCTTCAGACTACACCCTCAACCATTGATCTTACAGGCTATGTCAGTCAATTAATGACGTTTGAGTTACCTCAGAGAGCTCACAAATCACCCACAAATTCTTGATCATCAGATTTGGTCTCAACATTGCACATCTTGGTTAAAACAGATTAGCTGGAAATTTCATCAGGTAGAAAATGACAGCAACTGGAAATGATCACTGCCTTTCTTCAAACACTGTAAAGAATATATGGAGATCTGTTCTCCATTGCATATAGTTGGATTTAGGCTAGATACTGTTACAGAACAATCCGAGATGCTGGGACAGGCTGTGAAGGGCAAACTCCATAGCTGTAGAAGTTAATAGAATCATAGAATCATTTAGGTTGGAAAAGGCCTCTAGGATCATCAAGTCCAACCTTTGTCCAACATCTCCCTGACCACTAGACCATGTCTCAAAGCACCACATCTACTCATTTTTTGAACACCTCCAGGGATAGTAACTCCAATACCTCCCTGAGCAGCCTGTTCCAGTGTCTAACTACTCTTTCAGTAAAAAACTTCTTCCTAATATCCAATCTAAACTCCCCTGGTGCAACTTGAAGCAATCATCTCTTGTTCTGTCATTAGTTCCTTGGGAGAAGTGATCAACACCAGCCTCACTACAACCTCCTTTTAGGTAGTCGTAGAGAGCAATGAGGTCTCCTCTCAGCCTCCTCTTCTCCAAGCTAAACAATCTCAGTTCCCTCACACGCTCCTCATACAACATATTCTCCAGACCTCTCACTAGCTTCATTGCCCTTCTCTGCAACCAATCCAGCACCTCAATGTCTCTCTTTTACTGCAGTGCCCCAAACTAAACACAGTACTCAAGCTGTAGCCTCATCAGAATAGGGGCATGATCACTTCATTACTCCTGCTGGATACACCATTTCTGATACAGGCCAGGATGCTGTTGTCTTTCTTGGCCACCTGGACACACTGCTGGCTCATGCTCAACTGGCTGTGCACCAGCACACCCAGGTCCTTTTCCACCAGCCAGCTTTCCAACCACACTTCCCCAAGCCTGTAGTGTTGCATAGGGTTGTTGTGACCAAAGTGCAGGACCCAGCACTTGGCTTTATTAAACCTCATACAATTGGCCTCAGACCATCTCTCTGTCCAGATCCCTTTGCAGAGCCTTCCCACTCTCAAGCAGATCAACACTTCTACTTAATTTTGTGTCATCTAATCTTTCCCTCTCTTCTGTTTTACCTCTTGTTGACAATGTGGCTAGTTATTGTTCCTGTATAACAATTTTCCTGTTTTGCCTAAAAAGATTGTTGAGAAGTTTGTGAAGAACCAACTGAAGATGTCCTTCTTTTCCCTAGGCCTCAGTCTCTCGGGGACAGGGTAATGTCTGGTGATTTGGGATATGATCTTGAGAATACATCAAGCTCTCCCTGCTGGCTTGGACCACATGACATGGTTGACATGCTTCTAGGCACTGATTGATAACTTTATTCTTCTGTCTTGGAGATCACAAGAGGCTGTGCTGGGCTGACTCCTGTCCTGAAAGTGCTGTCCCTCGGGACTCTCTGTAACTCTTCTTTTTAGTCTTCAGGTTCAGTTCTTAGGTGAGATGGGGATCAAGGAGCTCTACTGGTTATCCTCAGTTCTCAGTTCAGTTTCATTAGCTCTAGTCAGCGCTGCTAGAAATTACACTTTTTGTCAGCTACCAGATTTAAGGGAGGCCCAGACATGGATGACAAGCATTTGGCTATATTTGGGTAGAAGTAGAAACAAGTGAAAAAAGATGTTGTTACAGCTGGGTAAAGGTGTGGGGAAAATTGACAAATATTTTAAAGATTCACTGAGGTTGTGTACTAATTTGTGGTTCAGCAAGGAAGGTTTTAAGGCATGAAGTAGGGGTCTGGTCTGTCCTGTCCCAGGTGAGCTCAACAGTCTGAGAAAAATAAAACAAGCCAGAGGAACATGAGGGAACAAGATTTGTCTGTCCTGTGGTGCTATGAAAGTGGTGGAGAAAAATTGGTTCTAAACTTACACAATTTGTTTAGGTTATTGAAAAGAGGGCACAGGGTAATTTATCTTGTTTTATAGACCTCAATGAGCTCCCTATTGCCTACCTGTTTGAATGGGGTTTCTTCTTGGGTCATGTTTTAGCCACTGCACTCTTCCTTGGCCATGTGTCAGCCATTACACTCACATAAGACATTCAGGCAAATGCTCCCGTGGTTTTAACAAGAACGGCTGCCAGGCTGGAGTTCATGAGGAGAGACCCAAGCCACCAGGACTCTTTCCCCCTGAGCAAAGCTTGGCCTTTCCTGCTGAGGGTTAAAGAGGGAAGGGAAAAGAGGTGTGAAGATGCTGACTTTCCCTAATCAGGCAATTAAGTAATATCTAATGTTATCCTGTTGATCTTTCCACATATTTAGTGGGTAGCAAACTTTATTGCAGATGGAACATTAGTTAAGGCTAAATAAATATTTAAAAGAAATAAATACCTATCATGCAATACAATATAATATATAATTATTATAATGTATAATATTTCAATGTAATAAATATCAAAAGAAAGCAGTTGCCACCTGGATGGTAAATCCTAGTAACGTTATCCAGGTCCAAAGGATTATGATGCAGAAGTTAAAGAATTTATTTCAGTCTTTGCAGAACTTACCTGACCCCAGCATTTTACTTCCTGCTGCCATTGCTTCCCCTTGTGAAAGCAAGGTGTAATACTAGGCTGTCTCTGACCAGGTCTGTTCATCAAGGTTCATAAAGTGTTTTGGAGAAGGTGCTGCTGTTAAGAGAGCTGCTGTAAAAGTTTTGACCATTAGCGTTCACTTTGATGTGTCAAAAGTAACCATTTTTCCCTAAGATGCTGGAAGTTTCTATTTGTGTGAAGAATTCAGGTTAACGTTAAATACAGAAGGTTTTAGAAATCATTCACCTTGAAGATTGGCAAAACTGGCATATTCACAGTGAAAGACGTGTTTTATCTGTGTTGTCCTTTGTAATTATGCTGCTGAATAACACAAGTATTATCACACCAGGGTTAGTGCCAGAGGATTACCCAAAGTTTTTCAAATGGGATGGTAAAGTGGTGCAAACAGGTGCACAGACAAAGAGCAAAAAGAGGGGGGAAAAGTGAGAGAAAGAAAGCTGAGGCCTTCTAGTTTCAGCCACATAGCAAAATCAATGGTTTCTTTAAATGAATAGCATGGCTAGATTACTATTGAGCCTGTAAAATTAGAGGAATGAGTCAGATTCTTCATTTCACTCCTGTTTTAATTTAAGCAAAGGAGGTCAACCTTAATTGTGTTTCTCCTAAAAAGAAAAAATCTTTTCATTGGAATAATTTTGCAGCAGACAAAGTAACTCATAAGAATATGGTCTCTGAAATCTGCTTGCCAATAACTCCCTTTGCAAACTGGGTCCTGCTAACCAGGACGTCCTTGAATGCCCCACATGTGTATTCAGAAAGAGAAGGAGGCATTTCTAAATGAGGTTAAAAATGTCTTGACAAGCAAAATAGCCAAGATAAGTACATGATCCTTCTTATTCTTTTTTGGTGTTGCCTTTTGAATCTATTTTTGTGTGTTGATTAATTTGTGTACATTAGAGCCATGTGGATATTGCTTAATATCATCATCTCAGAAAATAATTATGTACTTTTGCACAGTTTCTTTGCAAGATTAAACTAGGAGAAGGTTGTTGTTGCCACTTTTGATTATGAAACACTCTGTCTCAAGAGGTGTGTTTCAGTGTTTACTGTAAATTACCACAAACATAGCTGTTAAGAGTTAAGGACTTGGATGTGGACACCTAGGGGAATTTGGGGAGGGGAAGAAAGGGGCATTTAGGTCTTCCTCATAGGAAGCTCTCTCTCGCATATTGGCTTTGTGAACATTTTGTGCTAAGAAGCAGCAAGACATCAGGGATTTGGGTCACTGGGGAAAGTGGCCCCTCTCTCAGATTCCTGCATTACCTCCATCTGTTGGCTGCCACTGAGAACAGGAGCATATTTTTGCTTATTGATTGCCCTGCATTTGAGGGAATCCTCCAGGTAACTATAGACTTGTCGCTACTGCCTTGCTCTCCACCATGCCAGAGAAGGTCTCAGAAGCTCTGTATGAGTGAGTAACAGGAGGGTGGGACAGGTTTGGGATGGCATGTTGATGATTCCCCTGACTAATGCCTTTTGTGGGATTTCTATGATTCTAAGCAAGACCTTGAAGGCACCTGTGGATTTGCTTTGTAATTAAAGTGTGGTGGTTCCTGAAAAGAGACCTTCTGAGAATACTTGCTATAAAGAATTGTCAGTATAAAATCTGAAATTGCTGCTCCACACGTGATGTGGGCAAATCATGGGCTTCTCAGCTATGCAAATAAATGGCAGCCTTGCAATGCCCCATCCCCTCTGCTCTCCTGTCAGCTCTGTTCTTGTGCATCACTAAAGGGCATTGAAATTGCACAAGTCAGTCCTCTCAGCAGGCTTGGTGCCCCGCTGGCTCACAAGAAAAGGGACAGCAGGGAGTTTGGGGGCAACAGAGTACACATGTATGTGCTCACTCCACATGCATGCCCTGCCTGTCATCCCAGCAAGACTCGTCACCCTCCTGATTGTCATTTTGATCCTACTTCTTCAGCTGACATACTCCAAGTTCTCCAGACAGGGTTGTGAAGTATTGGCGCTTTCCTGTCCCAGAAAGAGCCCTCAGATAACAGACAGTAGACTAGACTTTATGGTGAATCAGATTTGGTTTCTATCTGAATTTAGAGTGACGGTGCCGACTTGATGACAGTAACTGGCCATTTTTGTCTTATTTCATCTGTGTCATAATGTAGCTGAGAAGGAACATCTGAAATCAGATCTTGGTTTAGAGAAAACTGGAAACCAGAAGGTAATTTCTTGTGAGTAACTTTATTATTTCTGTGGATGCATGTGAATAAATAGCACTTCCTTATGGTTTAGAACTTCAGTAAAACAAACTGATTTGGTATTATCCATTTTTATTTTTTTTTTTTACTATTACTTGTTAAAAAGTCAGCTTTATTTGACAGGGTCTGTATTGCCTAATGGGTAGTTGTTTTATTTAAAGAACAGATTGGATGAACAGGTTGGATGGGGCCTTGAGCAACCTTGTCTAGTGGGAGGTGTCCCTGTCATGGCACGGGGGTTGGAACTACAGGATCTTTGAGGTCCCTTCCAACCCAAACCATTCTATGATTCTATGAAAATGCAAGGTAAGTTCACTTGCATGGTTCTCAGAATAGCTTCCAGTAGGTAAATGTTTCGTGTTCCTGGTATTCAGGCCCTTTATGAGATTTCTATTTCATATGTGATACTGCAGTACCTGGGATCAGCTGAAGTGTCTAAGGTAAGGCAGTCCTTCATTAAATATAGCTAGAAGCAGAGCTCACCACGAGACATTTTTGCTTTGCTGATATGTCTGAAGTTCAATGCATGAATGTGGATATGGATATGGTGAGATTCTTCTGTTTTCTTCCTTTTTAACCGTGTTCTCTAGGAAGTAATGTATGGGTAAGCTGCTCTAGGTCTCTACATACAAGCTCTCTCTAATTTTTTGATTTAGTTGCTAGGTATAAAAGGGGCAGCCAGATGAATGTTTCTTATGGGAAGGAAGTCTGAAACCTGATCTCAGCTATACTGCTAACAACTGATGATCTACACAGGGATGAAGGAGATGCAGATGCAGGCTTTCAGCTAGTCTGCTGGGACAACACCCCCCATCCTGTGGGGATGTTTCTCTGAGAAGGTATTTGTTGTCAGGCTAGGAATGTATTCGCAGTCTTTTCTACAACGCTATTAAAAAAGATATTTTGTGTTATCTGGATTGCCAGCAGACACAAATCAGCTGTTCTTCATGGATGATCCCAGTTTTCTGTCAACAACAAGTTTGGCCCACAGAACTTGCTTATATTTCAGATTAATGTGTTCATAGGGCTGATCAAAAAAGCTAGGAAAGTAAGGACCCTGTAGAGAAGTTATTTCAGGGGCAAAACCCCCCAGTTGTTAAACATTTAATTTGTAATTGAGGCTCAAACACAAGTACCACATAATGACTCACTTAGAGCATGGAAAATTTCTCCTAAATAAAGACCATTTGGTCAAGTGAGCTGAGACCTGTCCCTTACACAGCATGTAAAAAATTCAAGTAAATAGTGTTTTATAAAAATGTTATATGACAGAAATAAATATGGTGTGTAGAGCGTAGCACTTGTCACCTTAATAAGCAGAACTGTGTCCAGAAGTAACATGAGAGCCCAGGAAAACATGACTGTTGGGGAAACAGATCCTTAGAAAAGAGAGACGGTTATTTATTTTCAAGATGTAAGAGAGTAAATGGAATGAGAAAAGTGCTGGCTGTCAAGTTGTCTTGCATGGCACAAGAAGTAAGGTGTCCCAGCCACAGGGAAGCAGGATGGAGGTATTGTGACATGATGCTACCAGGGCAGCATGTGACACATTCACAACAGGGAGCTGCGCAGCTGTGACGTACCAGCACACACACAAGCCTATCTGACAGAGTCTGGTGATTGTTTCTGTGGTCTACTTGGAACCTCAGCCTGCTCTTTGTTCACCATGTGCAAGAAATACCCTGCAAGCCCATAGGGTTTTGATTTTCAAACCTCTGAGTGAAGCAAAGCTTTCACACTTCTATAGCAAAGGAGGAGGGTAGCAAAGAAGACAGGCTGGTTTTAGCTTTGTTTTGTTCTGTGGGTTTTTTTCTTTGTTGAATTGGTTTTTGAAATAATTATTCCCCACTTGAAAGTTGTTGTTTTGTTTTGTTTTTTTTTCTGGAGCCATTTGGAAGAATTCTAAGATTTCTTCCTAGTATGTTTATTTTAGAAAGAATAAAATCTAGAAAAAGCTATATTCTCATCATAGTTCTCTTTACCTCTCACAGCTGGCTGGAGCTGAGGTCTCTGCTCAAGCCTTAAAGGAATGAGCCAGATGAGAGTTTGTAACCCACCTGCTGTGACTGTGTCAAACCACCTGCCTGAGGCACTAGCACTTTGGTTATTGTCAATGTGTAGGACTGTGATACCTGATGCTGATTACACAGGTAATGTGTGTGCTTGGTTCTACCAAGAGCTGTGCTGCAGGATGCTCAACAGCTCTAGCTGGTGTCCTCTGACTGTGAGCATTGTGGCCTGGAGTTTACAACTGGTAGACACCCCCTTGAAAATAATAATGTAATAACAAATGTACTCTGTGCTGTGAAGGGAGCAATGGAAGTGCAGTGGGGTGACTGAGGGCCCTGAAAACAGTGGGATAGAGGAGACTAGGGGTCCATGGAGTTGCAGTAGCAGCTCAATGGGTCAGTCTTTTTCTTAAAGTGGTCTGAAACACTATATTCTCCCACACCAGGCTCTAAAGGTATAAATTAAAGGGTGATGGGATGTTGAGGGAATGTGCTCTGGGAGTTCAACATCACCCTCTGACCTAAAAAGGTATTCGTACTCTCACTGGTGGGTTACATTTGCTCTCCAGAAAAAGTTTTCTGAATCTAAAAGTTTTCTGATCTAGATAAAAGCACTCCAGACTACCCCTGTTTATTACACTTGTCCACATCCCCCTGCCCTGTTAATGTATTTTTTACAAATTTGCAGCAGGAGAGACTGTACATCAGAAATGACAAGTGAAATAGAATTGGAATTGTCTCTCTTTTTTTCTTCTTTTATCCATCCCAAAGAACACACTGCACCTGCAACGTCAGCCTTAATTTGGAGGGACTGAACTCGGCATGGGGGATAGGTCAGCTCAAGTATTGCCTAAGCTTGTCCTCACTTAGCTATGAGATCCCATGCTCTTTTTGAACTTAATGGTCTCATCAGTTTCAGTCTCCCGCTGGCACACAAGACTAGAGCTGGTGGGGAAGCAAGGGAATGTGGCAGTGTGTACCCATGCGTTAACTCTCCTTGCTTAGCCATCTCTCGAAGCAAGCTCAGCTTCCTACTTTGGTTTTGTATGGGTCAATTAGCTTGACAGCAAGGACAGACAGTGAGTAAAAAAGTATGATACAGGGTGTTTTATTCCGCTCTGAAGGTGATGTTAAAAAGTCTATAAAAGCTATTGTCAGCACTCTCCTTGCTATTTTTTTCAGACTGAGGACAAGATCAGGAGAACATGAAGGCTACCACTGGACCTAAAGTTCAGAGGTGACATCTTCTGAAACTATCAGCCAGAAATCTGTGCTCATAAATTAAGTAGCTGGGATACAGGGCAAGTGGATTTGCTTAAACAAATGTACTGTTCATTTACAAAGGTAAAGACTGGTGCACACGCACACACGCACACACACCTGCATGTTTACAGGGAATTTAGCAGCTGGGCTGAAGTCCCTTTGAAACTCTAGCACCTTAGCAATTCTTTAACCCTCCACTTGCAACTTATTGTCCAGATGCTACCACAATTTCCAATGTTTCCTAAGCACAGATCTGCATGCTGCAGTATAAAGAAGATATTCTCAGACTATCTTCAGGCACGGAAGTACATGGGAAGGAAAAGACCTTCCTCCTTGGCTACCTTCTACTGCCTTCAGGCTACCAGACCTCAAATAGTCCTGTATTCTTAGTGGGTATCTTTAAAATTCTATCTATATGGTGGAAAATAACAAAGTGGACTTTATCTAGAGGGCTTTTAATTAGTCAGAGTATGTGACTCTGTCATCAGCTGTCACATTTTGCTGCACTGCACACAAGAAACAAGAGAAGTTGTCAGACCTTCTGTGTCACAGAATCAGGAAGAGGGGAAACCATCCACTGCTTTCCACAAGGAGTGTAGTTTGTAGGTAAAGGATTTGCTTATCTTTCCTTAAACATTGCTGGCATGCCCTTGTCATCCTCCTGTGTGAACTGTATAGAACTGGTGGTCAAAATATCTTGTTGAAGTGTTGTAGCCTCTGTTTCTTTGCCTTTCCCTCCTGTAGATGCAAGGACAGTCCACGGTTCCTGATCATATCATTCTTTTCTCTCCTATCATCAGTCCTCAGAACCATCTTCTTATAACTTTTCCTTATATTCTGTACAACTTTATGCTAGCACTTTTGCGAAGTATAAAAAAAATCCTGTCTTCCTCCCCCACCACATGCACTCCTCTATATGCCCAGAGAGACATAATTTTTTTCTGTTACTTGAAATTTGAATGGTCAAAATTGTGTACCCCTTCAGTGGGAGCAGGATGTGGAGTTTTTACTGCAGGCAGTTACAGAGCTTTTATCCCACCACATCCTGGTGTGGGCAGTTTGCATCACCAAGAATACATTACAGGAGTCCTGGAGCTGCTTCGTCTGGTGCAGAAGAATCATCTCACCCTTGGCTGCCCTCTGAGTTAAAGGGACAAAAATGGCCTTGCTGCCCTCTGCCACGCTGGACATGAGCTGTGACTTGCACCAAAGTGGCCTCACAAAAACCTGATGCGATTAATGGAAATAACAAGTTTAGAACCAGCCAAAGCTGTGCAGAAACTGCTAAATAAGAATAATAATCTCCTTGTTTTCCATCAATCATTTCTGTGCAACATTGACACTGATTCACACAGCACTGGAGCAGTTTTGAGGGGAGCTGAGTACAGGAGGGAGAAGTGAAGGACATGAGGGAGCTATAAGGAGGGTACTGTGACACATCTGGCAGCTGGGTATCCTAAATTTCCTAACCTGCCCGGCCCTCATCCTTTGGATCTACTGCCAACCATCTGGAGGATTTTAGGACAATGTGACAAATCCATTGTGAGTAGGAGGGCAACCAGAACCTCTTATGAGGTAACATTTCCTTGCAAGAAAAACTATGGTAGTAGCACAGAGGCTGCGAGGAACCAAAGTTAATTAGCAGCTCTCATTGTGGTGACCTTCAGGAGCTCATCTGAGAGAGGCTGAGATCTGAGATAACACTACCTACACCTGACTGTACCTTTTAAGAGAAAAAAGATGCCCCTAGAAAAAGAGTACTGTGCACTCATAATTTTGAAAATACACCCAGGAATTAAACAAGTCTGTAAGAGGAGTTTTGTACAAGACTATGGAGAATTCAAAAAAAGCTGGTCAACCACAATTGTTCTTGATCTCTATATTTTATTTACATGACTCATGGAATTATCCTAGGCTCTGGAAAAGGAAAAATAAGAGTATTATCTGCCACTATCATATATATTCAAACAAACAAACAAAAAGCTATTTTACAGGAGGATGATAATGCCAGGAACTGACATCTTCCTTCTTCTCCATTTATCTCAGCAATACACTCTTACTCTGGTGACTGTGATATTGAGTATTGTCAGGTTGGGTTTCCACTAATTAATGAAAACCAGGCTGAAAGCACAAAGGATTAATTTGGCCTATTCAATCTGATCACAAACATTTTGAGAATCTGTTTGGCTTTTCTGAATGGTGTGAGGTAAACCCAAAGAAACAATGTCTTGTTTCAGCTAGTCAGCCACAATGGAAATGTGGATTTACCTAATGGGGTCAAAGCTAAGAAAAGCAGAGTTTTGTTTCCAGGAGCCAGACAAGGCTGTTATCTTATGGAGAAGGCTGATTGTGGGGCTCTAACAACTCTAAAGCTACTAAATATCCCTGTGGATTTAAGAGGAAAGCTTTGCTCTGCCTTCATTGGGAGTTTTGCACTGCCAGTATCAGGTGCATCTAACACCTCCTGTTCTTTCTGACAGCCACAGGTCCCTTTACAAGGATTTTTCTATCTGTATAATATAAAGCATGTGAGTCAGGCTCTCAGCTGGTGAAATCAATGTATTTGGTCAGTGAAGAGATTGGCAACCTATATTCAGGTCCTACTTCCATAGTATTGAGTGTCTTTGATTAAACTATAATCAGAAACTAGCAAAGATATAATTGTCATTTGTATTACTGCAAAACACAGCTAAAACAATTCTCCTAGGCTTAGGCTATAAATATGTACCTAGGCTGTGCAGTAACAACAAGAGACTTGCTCCAAGGAAAAGTGTGCACTGACTTAATTACATGTTATGCTGATCAATGAAAGGTCAAAACAGTTGAATCAATATTTTATTGCACTGTTGTAAACTGTAGTTATAGCGTACTAGACTACAAAGGGCTGATAAGCTTAAAATCATGTAACTGAATCAAAGTCTGAGTAACTGTTATGTGTGCAATTTAGAAACAGTTAATACCTTCCAATTGAGAGGATTTGTTTCTAATTAATATAAAAGCTGTTTATTTAAATCCTAGGCAGGCAGTATTTAAATACAACAAGTCACCTGGGAATTCCCTCTAAACCACTTTGTGGAAAGCTGTTATGTTGTGTTGAAACAAATCCAGCATGAAGTAACTGTACCCACTTCATTCAGAGGGTAGAGTTGTTCTCTGCATGCTGTTTTCCTTTTTTCTTCTTCTTCCTGAATATGCTAAAATATTCTTGGCCTCGTTCCTGATTAAGGAATGATGTAAGTTACAGCATGGCTGCAGTTTCCTGTACTTTTATTGCCTGCATATCCTCAATCATCCATTGGCAGCTCTTGTTTTGAAGAGGTAGCATGTATGTACAAAACGAAAGTCAAGTCCTTGCAAAAGGTACACACAATGTCAATAAGCCAGAGAGGTGCAAGGACACATGTGGACTGCTGACCAACAAAATTAACAAATAATAGCTTCCAGAGCTCCTAGAAAATGTGAGAGTCTGGCTTCATTTTCTTGATAGGGCATTTCAAAGGGATTTGTTATGGTCTTTTTAATATTTTTGTGAGGTTTTCAGGGGTTATAGGTAATGAGGATAGTAGCATTAAAAGGTCTTATAACCCTGTTACCAGAACAGTCATTAATTTTAAAAATTTTTTTTCCTTTGTTTGAAAGGGTGATGCAGATTAAATAATTCTATCATAGATTTTTTAAAAAATTAATAATACACTTAAAAGATAAGAATCTTTTTGCATAATCTGGAGTGAGAGCGTGAAAAAATTTTACAATTTCATGTGAGTCCATCTTTCATCAGCAGTACATTCCTTTCATTAATTTCCACCTGATAGCTTCATTTTCTCCTCTCTATTTTTTTTCCCCATCTCATCTAAACTCTCCATTCCCTATGTGCACTGTGGTGACAGTGAGACCTGCAGCCCATCCCAGATTATATCAGAATCCATCTGGGCCAAAGAAAAAACCAACCCTGGTGAAAGGTGGTATTGTTAACTCCCTGCTCTACCTGTGGTTCCTAGAGTAGGTTGTGAATCTTATCAAAGTTTCCTATGGAAAAAAAACCCAAACACTACAAAAAACAGTTGTTCTTTGCCATCTGATTGTTTGAGCTAGATTTTTTTTGAGATTTTGGCAGGATTTGTTGAGTGGGGCTGAGTAAGAAGTCAGTTACACTGTTATTTTTAGCACATCCATCATGTGAGGGACAAGTTTGCCCCTTTCAAACTTAAGGAAGCCAATGCCTTTATTTCATTTTCACCTGGCATAGTTGCAAAATTAGCCTCAAATAATTTCCCTTGCTTCTTGACTGTGTGCTAATGAGGTGTTTACTGAATATTTCTTCCTTCACACACCTTCCTCCCACCCTTTCAGCTGAGTTCAGGCCCCAGCACTGCTCGCCCATTCCACTTGCTCTTAGCCCAGGGATGGTTTTGCTGCAGGTAAGAGAAAGTGATTTAAACAGGGCTTTAGCTGGCAGGTCTTAAGATAACACACCAGTAGGAAGCATGGAACTCTGTTTCTATAAGGCTTCCTTGCCACAGATAGTTTCCTTGGTGTGTTTTGTGGTACCTCTGTACTATGTAGCTTTAAGTGTCTCAGGAGAGTAAAGCCTGGTATTTCAATTGGTTGGGAGAAACGGCATCATATCAGGACTGGGGAGAAAGGAATTTGTGATCTTGGCTCATGGAAATGTTTGTCATGTAGACTGTTGTAATTTACAGGGAATAAATAAATAAATGAATCAATTTAGAAAACAGAAGAATGAGGCCAAGCCTCATCTGTATCTTTTTCTTTTTTATTATTTTTCCTCTGCATAAAAGTAGTTGCACTTCTTCCTAACAAACTTGCTTCTGCACATCTCTGCATGTTGTTGTTTGCTGTGCCTCTCAGCAGTTGCCTAACTGCATATTTTAGGATGGATGTGTCACTAAGCAAGGGAAAGTAGTTCCCATAAAAATGATAAATCCCACTATAAATTGAGGCCCAAGTTCTGCATGAAAAGCTTTTGGATTTTGATTGTTGACTGAAATATAAGCACAACATTCATCAGCTTTCAGGAATGCTTTGGCTCTAATAATAAGCTGGATGGTGTGAAGGTTTTTGGGAAGTTACATGCCATCTTCAGCAGTGCTTGGAGTAGTCCTCCATAAACCACAGGTGCACTAGATCAAATTAGGCCATTTCAGGTTGGACTGCATGCCTTGAGGTGAATCCAGAAAGAATCACTGTCAGTGATCAAATATTGATATATTGACATAACCACTGGTGTTACTGTAATTTGAGTCATTTATGAGTCTTTACTTAGCAGAGGTTAAGAACTATGCTAACTTAGAGCCTGAATTATCTTTGTGCCTGAAGAGCAGGTGGCCAGTCAATGCTCAGGTGGGGATTATTGCTGCTGACGGTGTTAGAAAGCTTGCTGTGCACCTGCCTTCTCCTCATAACAAGCATATAGATAAAAAGCGTTCAGTTCCCTGGCACTGCCAACCAACTCCTCCAATCTTTCAAAAACAAATACTCAACCTTGACTGTAAAATAAAATAGAAAATAAGAGTTAACACTACCTTCTATTGACTGTTGATTGACCTGAGCACTCTCCAATAGGGGACATAAAAGATTAGATATCACTTTCCATACAGGTGTTTAAGCAAACCATTTTTTGTCTTACCAGGAGACTGAATTGTTCAAAGTTCTGGAAAATGTCTGTGTGCAGCTTTACAAGTGTACTTAGTAAAAGGAAGGCATTGCCTTATGCTTTCAAAGGTGGTGATTTACAATGTCCTGTCTAATGGTTCCAAAATCAAGAGTTTTGTTTAAGCTTAGCAGAATGTACTGAAAGGCAATTTCTGACACAGTGTGTGTATTTACAGTGCAAATACAGGGACAGGCTTTTTAGAAATGAATTACTCAAAGTGATCTCACACAGGAAATAGCCAGCATACAAGGGATGAGGACTTAGGGTCTTCTCCTTCTTAGAGACTGATGTAAGCCAAGACAAACTCTAACAAAGACTAGGTTCCATGTAGTAAAGTCAGCCTCAGGGTGGAGAGGTGTCAGAATAAAGAAACAATTTCTGCTCTGAGGAGATGGACAGCATCCCTGATTGTCATGCATTGTTTTGAATTCCAAATTCACTAATGGTATTTAATAAAAAAACTATGATTTTTTTTTTTTCTTTAAATATATAGAAAAGGATACTGCATTTCTGTCAAGGAAAAATTCCTAGAACTTGTTAACATTGCTCAAAACAACTCATGAAACTTTTAAGATCAATTTTCAGGAAGCACTGGTCATTTGTTTCAGTAAAGACTGTGCTATATCCTTCATATCTAAGCCTAACAATGATTCTCAATTTATTTCTTGAATGGCCTGCTATTCCCCAAAATATGGGGTTCCTCAATTTCTCCTTTGGTCCTACTGAAAGCAATCTATTGCGAGAATTAGAGATGTAATTTTTGTCCCATAGTAGTGGGTCACTATTGAACAGGTATCACCGCAGGTGAATTGCAGTGCCAGAGGAACTTTACTTGGACAAATAAGGCTTTCTAAACAGACAATGGAGAATTAAGGAGAAAAAAAAAAAAAAGCCCCCAGCATCAAAGGGAAAAGACATAATTTCTTAATAAGTGATAAGCCTGCAATAAAAGGCCTATCTCTGCAGCACTTACCTCGGCAAAGAGAAAGATTATATATGTCCCTCTGCTTCTCTCTTTGAGAATGAGCTATTTCAGAGGCTAACTGTCCTAATCTGAAAGCATTTATTCATCTAGCAGTTAGAAAGAAAAAAGCTACATTGACATTTCTACCTGGGCAAAGAGCTTTTCTCCTGATTGAGACATACTGTTAGTTGGTTGCTACTTTTGTGATTTATATCCTTGTGGCTACTTAAAATCAAGGACAACAGTGTCCTTCACTTGACTAGTGTGTTCAAATAATTTCCCATGATACAGAGTGTCCCATGAGGAGATGCTGTGTTTTAGTCGCTGACTTGTTTCAGGGCATGGCCTTACAATGGTCAGGGAGCAGAAGGAAACTAGTGAATGTATTATGGTGAACACAAGGTGAGGTCCACACTGACTGTTCAAGATCTCCATGTGGATGCTCTCAAGGCCTGACAGACCACGTGCATGGACAGATGGATGAGTCTGGGCCAGATGTGAGCTTTGGAGAGCAGGCATTGACACTCTGGCCTGTGCCTGGCTCCTTGCTGCTGCCACACATGCATGGGGGGGACAAAGTGAGTGGACAGCACACACCATCATCACAGCTAGCATGGCAAATATTTTTCCATACAATATAAACACAGCAGTTTCATCTGGTCCTTTTTTCATATTCATTTCAGATGGCTCTACCTAAAATTGCATTTCCTCTCTTTCATGTAGTCACTTTCTGTCTTACTTTGGGGGTCAATATTCATACTTCTCTACTGGATATTTATCCTAAAAGGATTTAGCTTTTTTCATGATTTTTTTGAAAGTGCTTTTCTATGATTATTCCTTTTGTGGCCAGTTTCTTGGCTAATGATTTGGGCTGGGAGATGATAATTTGTCTTTCAAGGCCTTCATACCTCTTGATCTCATTATTTTCCTTTTAATGAGCTCTACAAATCACAACTGCTCACCCACCCTTAAGAGGAGAGGGTTAAAGCCATTTCTGGAGTTCACTGCAGGATCTGTATTCAGGAATTGCAGAAATTCTTCAAAACAGAATACATTTACTAAGCAATGACCAACCATGGGCTTTAGCCCATCCTAACGTGCTGTTGAGTTTTACTTTGTATATGGTACCTATACTGTAGGCTACTGTTAGCACCAGTCAGGAATATGACTATTTTTTGTGATTATGATGTTTTAATTGCCAATGATTTATTTCAGTAGTAATAGATTGGCTTTAATTATTTAAGGCTTTTTGTACTCTTCAGGCTATAATATTTGGGATGTTCAGTGCCAGCCAAGGGTTCAAACTGTAGCCGAGTGTCCTGCTCACCAGGCTGCATAGGATCCCTACTCATTTGTTTGACACGTGAGGCTCTGTATCTATAATCAGCTATTCACCAGACCAGAGAGATGCTGACCTCCAAGTTTGTTTGTGCATCTGCTCCTTTGCCTGTGGGAGATGTGTGTTCGATTCTCCTTTCCAATAATGCAGAACAGAGATCTGCCTCTCCAGTTTCTTATTCATACTGAACATCCTAACCCTGTACCAATCCAAGGTAGCTCTGCATTAGCAGGCAGGGGCTGGAGTCCTAACTGTGCTGTACCCCTCTGTGCTGCAGCAGAGAGGAGGAGATAAGCCGCTTAAGGGATTGGGCTACCGCAAACTTTCATCCTCTCTGGGCAAAGACCAGCTTGGGCTTTCCAAACACACACTGTATCCCTTGCTGCCCAGCTCTGTGGTGCCTGTATTCAGCCCCTGTGGGGATGCCATGAATTAGACCCAAATGCTAGGTGATAGCCACAAGTCTGAAAATGAAATTGCAGTAAAATTATCAGTGCCTTTCTGGTTCTGTGTTTGTCATGGAGGACTGTTGCAGAGAGATCTAAGTTAGGACCAGCAATAAACGATAGGAGCAAATAAAGTGTCTTTCTCTATTTCAAACTCTACCTCAAAGAACAACCAGCAAGCAAGAAGGGGGAGAGACTTTGGAGAGTCTTATACTCTACATGCTTGGCTGAGCCTCAGCTAGGGTGACAGAGATCATGGCTGTATTGTAAAGGAGTTCAGTGAAAAGACACCCTGTTAGCTCTGAACTTGCTAGTCTGAGGCCGTGCATGTGCTGACAGAATGCTGAGCCCAAGCGAATACTCCTGTCCAAGAGGAAAAGCCCATGTGTGTGTCAGGCTGATAAAGCTGCTGATCCTGCTTGAATGTGTGTCTGCATGGCAGTGTGCTCTTCCATGCAGAGGTACAGTCCCTGTGGACACTCTGCTCCCCTGGGCTCTTCCCCTATTTTAAAGTGCCTCAGGGAATGGGCAGTTTGCTTCTTAAAAAGCTGTGGCTGCAAAGATTCCTTTCTCTCACCTTATGCCTGTTTAAACTATAAGATCTGTTAGAGCTGTCAAGAGGTTGTATCTGGCACATATATACACCCTTATTTCCCATAAGCATTGCTAATTCAAGGGTTTCTGAAGGTGTTTATGGATGGCAGAACACCACAGTGCACTATAAAGGGTCTCATGGCCATTGGACAAAATCCATGCTCTGCACAGTACATTCAGAGTGACCCAGAATGCCTTTTCTCTTAGACATATTTTAAAAACCCCAGAAGAACATCCAGACACAATATCTGAGAGTCACAGTGCAACTGTGTAATTAGTCCCACAGCCATTGTCCTACAAGGCCTGAGGGCTGGACAAAACTTTGCATCTGAAATCTGTGAACCTTGCACTACATCTAGATCAATACAATGTTAGCATAGCATACAGCCAGTCACTCTCAATTTGCTGATGTCTCTCAGACCTGCCTGCCAGTCATGGAGCTAATTTCTACACCTAGACTCCATGCCATCCTTCTAACGCATATGAATTTGCTTTTCTAACCATGACCAGGAGGCTCAGATCACTTGATCCTGCTGCTGAAACAGACTTTTTTGTGGCTAAGCGGTGAGCACTGAGACTTCAGCTGTTGTGTCCAGATAACACTAAATGTTCTTACACCAGTACCAGTTCTGCAAGAACCACAACCATCTTCACCTGAAAGCTAGGAGTACCATCTCAACCAGACCATCACTTTTAAGTCTTCTTTGGCTAAGAAAGAAGCTATTTTGTGACTTCATGCAGAGGCATGAGGGGACGCACTATTGTTATGGCTTGTATCACTGTGCTGGACATGAATTATTAAAAATTCACATGAGAAAGCACAACTGTTATAGGAAAAATCATGGTATTATTTAGGTTGGAAAAGACCTTTAAGATCACTAAGTCCAACTGTTAACCCAACACTGGCAAGTCCACCACTAAACCATGTCCCTAAGTACCATGTCTATATGTCTTTTAAATACCTCCAAGAATGGTGACTCCACCGCTTCCCTGGGCAGCCCGTTCCATTGTTTAACAAGCCTTTAACTGAAGAAAGTTTTCCTGATATCCAGCCCAAACCTCCCTTGCTGCAACTTGGGGCTGTTTGGTCTTGCTCTATTGCTTGTTACTTGGGAGAAGAGACTGCCACACACCTCACTCCAACCTCCTTTCAGGTAGCTTTAGAGAGCAAGAAGGTCTCCCCTCTGCCTCCTTTTCTCCAGGCTAAACAACCCCAGTTCCCTGAGCTGCTTGTCATAAGACTTGTTCTCTAGATGCTTCACCAGCTTTCTTGCCCTTCTTTGGACAAGCTCCAGCACCTCAATGTTTTTCTTGTAGTGAGTACCCCAAAACTGAATGCAGTATTCAAGATGCAGCCTCTCCAGTGTCAAATACAGAGGGATGATTACCTTCCTAGTCCTACTGGCCACGCTATTTCTGATACAAGCCAGGATGCCAGTGGCCTTCTTGGCCATGCCCATGCCTTTGCCGTCCCGTGGTGTAGTATGGAAATAAAGCCCTTCTCGATGTGCTTGGTTGTAAGCATGGCTTCCAGGTAGGCATATTTCCTCAGTGTTTAAGCCAGGTGATTCTAAAATACTCTCTTCGGAACAGAAGGGATTTGGCAGGGGGTTTGACTCGTGCTTTTTCCCGGGAAAAAGGAAACATTTCCACCCTTTCCAAGCACACCGATGAGGGGGATCTCCGATGCCGGCTGCGGCGGCGACGGGGCCGAGCCGGGGAGCGGCTCCGGGGAGCAGGGGGTCGCTGGTGGAGCGGCAGGCGCTGTCCGAGGTGCTACCCCGGTGGCGGCGCGGGGGGTGCGTGTGTTTGGAGGGAGGTGTGGGTGTGTTTGTCTATGTGCAGAGGTGGGGGGGTGTGCTTGAGGAGTGTGAGTGGATGCCTACAGGAGTGCATCTGTATGAAAGTGTGTCGTGGTTTAACTCCAGCTGGCAGCTCAGCACCACACAGCCGCTCGCTTACTCCCCACCAGTGGAATGGGGAGGAGAATAGATAAAAATTAAAACTCGTGGCTTGAGATAAGGGCAGTTTAATAATTGAAATAAAATAGAGTAATAACGCTAACAATAGGGACGAAAAGGAGTATAACAAAAAGAGAGTGAAATAAAACCCAAGAAAAGACAAGTGATGCACAATGCAATTGCTCACCACCCACTGACTGATGCCCAGCCAGTCTCCTAGCAGCAATTGGCCACTCCTGGTTAACCCCTCCCACTTTATATACTGAGAATGACATCCTATGATATGGAATATTGCTTTGGCTAGTTGGGGTCAGCTGTTCTGGCCATGCTTCCTCCCAGCTTCTTGTGCACCTGCTCACTGGCAGAGCATGGGAAACGGAAAAATCCTTGACTTGGGATAAACACTACTTAGCAACAACTAAAACATCAGTGTGTTATCAACTTTATTCTTATACAGAATCCAAACTACAGAACTGTACCGGCTACTAGGAAGCAAATTAACTCTGTCCCAGCCAAAACCTGGACAATGTGCATTTAAATGTGTATGTATGCATGTAAGTGCATGAGCATCCATAGAGGTGTGTATGGGTGGGTGCATGTTCTGAGGTGTACTTGTTTATATGTGTGATGTTAGTTTGGTCATCCATATGTGCAGGGATGTATGTATATGCATGCAAGTCTGTCTATGTGTGCATGTATGTATGTGCAGGCTTCTATACAAGTGTGTCTGTTGGCTTGTGGGTGAGTGGTTTTTTGCATGTGTGATGAAAATATGCACATTCATATGTATTTGGATGGGCTTAACTATGTGTGCATGTGGGCAGAGATATGTATAGATGTGTGTGTTTTGTGAGTGTATGGGCTCCCATCTATTCACAAACGTGCTTGCTCACACAGAAGGCTGGTTAAGTAATAAAAGATTTTTCCAGAGAGTAGGCATTTTAAGAGCACTTAAAATGCATAATTCCTTAGCAGTGAATTAATATCTTTGTTGCACTCAAAAGGATATACTGAAATGACAAAATAGTGAATTGTTAAAATTGAAAACAGTGCTGAAAAAGTCATTCTCTTTGTTCATCACAATGGCAGCTCCCTATAGATGCCAAAATGTTCATCACTGCTATAAATATTTAAAATTTTTGTCATTTTTATATCTTACCATTACACACAGAGTCACACTTTCAGTACAACTCTCAGAAGTTCCTTACAGGCTTGCAGTTTTCAAACCTTACACAAGATAGAGAAGTCATTATGAGTCCAAGGAAACAGCGTGAGTTACTGTTGCCTTCATATCCCTCTACTCCACCTGCTAGATATACAATACAGACTCTTTTTTAAAATAGATTGAAATATTTCAGAACCTCTTGGATAATTCTGGTGATCATTTTTCTCTGCTTGATGCTGGTAGAGAACAGAACTTGTCCCGTTAGTTGTCGTAGTATTTCAGTCATATAATAGAAAGGCTACTGGTTATTTAATAACTTGCTAAAAACAATACTGTTTTTGCTATATCCTGCCAAGCTTGATTTATCCATGTGAATACAGGCACAAACATCTGTATCAGTTGCATCTCAGATGTGGGACTGAATATTTAAAGTGTTTCTGGGGTGCCAGAGAAACCAGCCAGCAAAGGAAGCCTGACAAAAGTGTTCAGAAAAACCCCTCTCACACCTGATGAGATGTGTCCCATTGCTTCATCTCTGGGCAGCATTTCTTCTGCTGCACATCAGGTAGAAATCCATTCCTGGACCTATTTGGCAGACATGGCCTGCTCACTCTGTTGTGTGGTGTTGGTGGCAGGCACCTCTTGATGGCCATGCTCCCTTATTATTAGGTAACCTGTGAAGAATAACCTTTAGCCTAAAGGCATTTCACTGATAGCAGTATATGCCCCCCCATTGTAACAACGTATTGATTTGGGTCTAAAATTCCATCCCTCCTTGGGGTGGTGGGAGGGTTCATCATGAAGAACTCATAATTCATGATATTCATTTACAACTCACTCCAGGTAGCAGAGTTACCCAAATGCAATGAATGCAATCACAACTAAGTCACAGTGGAGAAGCCATAAGCCTTTATCTGTGCGTCTCTTCATGTGGTTTGGTGATGTCCTGTGGGGTACCAAATCCTTTCCCAGGATCTTAGCATAGGGAATGTGACAGAGACACCAGGGAGTTATTTTGGTCTGCAGGATGTCCACAGCAGCTGCTTCAGGTCTGGCCAGAACTGGAGCATCACAGAGGCAGCTGCCAGTGGGCTTTGCACTCCCTGAAGATCTGGGGATGTTGTTCCCATTGCCTCGTATTCTTGGTTTGAACCTTTCAGTGTCTGTATGCTAACCTTTGCGTACTTACCATCCTCTTACTGGAGTGAAAGGGATGAGTAGTTCTTGCTCCTTTGTTTCAGAGAACTGTTCATTGTCCACTCTGTTTTCTAACACAAAATAAATAAGGAAATAGTTTAATCATTATTTGTTAGTTTGGCTGTTTTTTTATAGGGATGTAGAGCAGCTGCATGGAGCTCTCAGAGTTTCCTTAGAAAACTTCAGGCCTTAAATACTTAAGTCTTGGAGAGGGCAGAGAATGACAATGTACTTTGTTCTCTGTGATTGGCAAGACTGGCAAGTGGATATACAATGTGTTGCCTAATTACATCTACCATATGATCAATGATCCTTTAGTTTCATCACTTTATTAATATGTCATTTTAGATTTGTGATACTGTTGGACAGCACAGTTGGGGATTTGGCCTGTCTCGGTGAATAGAATCTGCTCTGCCCCATGTCTGCACCCAGTATCTCAGAGGTGGAGGTGCTTGAGGGAAAATGGGGGTTTAACTTTGCCCCCTACCTCAGTGGATTCATGTTGGTAGGCTGAAAATAAGTATAGGATACAAGGGGAATTATACATAACTAAAAAATCCATTCCGATTTACAATTTAATTCAGAATATATAATTTTTTTTTTAGAAACCAGAAAAACCAAAACAACAACAAAAAAGCCCAGCCCTTCTAGGACCCCTGAATGCAAGAAAGGTATTAATTTTAGCTACTTATCTGGCCCATTGCCTGAAAGCCTCACACTCTAATATTTTCTTTTCCACCACCCTCAGATTGCAAAATGGATGATTATCCTCACTTTGCAGATGAAATCTGAAATACAAGGAGGCAAACCATGGGGCCAAATTGTAGGCCAAGGCCTCATCTACTTGGCTTTTCCAGCTTGCCTTTCATTGTAACACACCTCGGTTCATGCAGGCAGGACTCTAAGCTTCCCTTTTTCCCCCTCCAGCTGCAACTTTTGTCGAAGGTTGGTAATCAGGATATGAAAGATAAATAACACTTTCCACCAAAGTATCTCTGTCGAGATAAATACCTCTTCGTGAATCAGATTGACATCAGGAAAACAGCTGAAGACAGAGTCTGAAGCCTCAGCCCCACAGAGTCGTTAGGAATATTACTGTCCCGACCTAATGAGCTACCACTGATTCTAAACAATATCTAGGACAAAAGACTAGAGGGGGATTGGCTGCCCTCACCCTGCTGCCAGCAGACTTCTGACAACCCATTAAGGTTATAGCTATTCAGCCCTGTTCAGACAGCTCTTTTTTTCTTCTTTTTCTCCCCCTAACAACTCCCAACTAATGAGCAGACAGTGTTATTTTTATTTTGTGCAGGGAATGTATGGTTAAATAGGAGACTGTGCATGGCTCTGGAAATGGAATGAGGTGCAGGGCAGGAGAGGAAGAGAGACTGGAGGTCTTTCAGAAATGTGCCCCTTGCCTTCATTTGTTGGGCAGAGATACTTGGCTGAGAAGCCCTGCTCACAGGTGTGGGTGAGGATTTGAGTCTGAGTCTGTGGTGTGTTGGGCGAGCTCAGAGACAGCAGCCTGGCCCTGCTGCTTCTTCAGTTTTACAGAAATGAGCAGGGGAGGCAAAGCCAAGACTCAGCTTGGCATGCACCTTCAGCTCCAGACACTGCTTGGACGCTGCCCTTGCCGTGTGCCTCCATCCACTTTTGCTATGAAAATTCCCAAAGGCGTCGGTCTCTCTCTCCCTGTGCCTACCACCCCTCCTTTCCATTGTACTTTACTAAGTGATTGGAGCTGCCCTCTTCCTTTTGCGCCTTCCCACCTCCTTCAAGCTCCCTCTTCAGCAACAAGCAGCATCACTAATTGCTTTTTAGGGTCTCTTTTCTGCTCTCTGTTCAAAATTCACAGGGCATTCCCTGGCCCCATTATGCTCCTTTCTGAACCTTTTCAGCGTCTTTTACAAACTTAGCACTTTCTGTGCTTCTCTTAGCCTTTGCAAAAAAAAAAAAAAAAATTTGGATTTTTTTTTTTTTTAATTTTTGCAAGAAGACCCCCTTCCTCTGCAGCCCCCCTCCCTGCCAGAAAAGCACACGCACAGGCCCGCCTCCCATTGAATGGGGAGCTTTGTGCGGGGAATTTCCGGAACACAGCCCAGGGCTGGAAGCGTAGTGTGAGTGCAGGGGCTTTGGGCAAGGAGCCTCCCTTAAGCCCACCCCATTACCACGGTCACTGTTTGCCCTGGGCTCTCTAAAAGGACTATTGTTGCCAGTTGCCAGGTATTCCCTAGCAACACTTAAGCCAAGCTGCCTCCTCTATTTATGGCAGAAACTTTTCAATGGTCTCCAAAACACGTGCTTGTCAACTTGGGAGAATACCTTCAAACCGACACAGAGGGGAAAAAAAACCAATCCCAAGCACTCGCTTCAGTTGAAATATGTGTATTGGGGGTGTTTTTGGATTTCTTGTCATTTATCTTGGATCAGCAACCCAAACAATTGTAATTTGAAAAATAAGAAAAAAATTCCCTCCCCAACACCCTCTCCCAGCCTCTGTTCTCTGCACCACTGAGCCTTTCTACTGATGGGTGGGTTGAGGGATGTTTATTATATGGATGAGCCTTTGCCACACTTGGAAACTTTTTGCACAAGAGATTGCTTTGTTATTTTAAGACAGATTTTGTTTTCTTTGTGTGTGCCAGAGCCCTTACAAGAACCATCATACTTCTTGCGTCGTGTGCTGGCAAATGGCCTATTACCAAAATGGGCGTAGGATTGAAGAGAGGGACAGTTTACACCTGTACAGCATAGACATAGGCCTATTACCAAAATGGGCGTAGGATTGAAGAGAGGGACAGTTTACACCTGTACAGCATAGACATAGCACCACTAAATTACATTACCTGAGGTAATCACTTGTGGTGGATGTTGGATTTGAATACACACGTGCACATGTGTGTATTTATTCCAGGAATAGCACATTTCCATGCTTGCATTTCTGCAGTCAGTTTGTCAGCTGTAGACAGACAGTGGTCCAGTCAAATTCAAAGTGAGAATTAAGCTGCTGCGTCTCCGAAAAGATGCATACACATCTTGATGACCAAGTGTAATGATGTGACAGAAGAGCTCTTTATGGCAAGTGTTCCTTGATAGAAATAGTCTTTGCTCTTTGTGTGGTATGTCATACAAAGTGTTCTAGTGTAAGCTGGTGTCTACCTCCTAGCATCATTTTACTTGCAGATTGTTACTACTAAAAGACAGTAAAGTCATTGCTTCTGTTGAGAAAACCTTAATAGACAACAGGAAAATGTAAGGTAAGGTCAAAGACAGCTGAAGCAGCTTGGTAACCACTCATAGTGAATTTCAATGGGCCATGAACATCTCTGAGCTGCCCACCTATATATCCATGCTAGCAGAGGCTGTATTTCCACTGCTATGGAGGACAACACACTGATGCATCATCAGCACTGTGGCCTGGGAGCTCATTTCTTAACTGTTACCTCCAAGGTTCTGCAGTGGATCCAAGAGCTGAACCGCACTAAGCTATGAGGGAGGCCAACCTGAGGAAACCAGCCATGGTGCGAGCACCACGGAGGCCTTCAGAGCTGAAGCAAAGATCCAAGAGTGAAATGGGAATGGTGCTTTCAGACAGCCTCAGATCTGACAGACAGGGAAATACTGTGGTGCCATTTGCTGCTCTCTTTCCACAGTAGATGGCAGAGAATAGAGTTGCCTCTCTTGTTCTGACTGAGAAACTGAAAATATTACATAAATGCAATTCATTTGGTATGTGATTTTGGGTTGTGACTCTCTGATGAGCTGTGGCAGGCTTGTAGGAAGATCAGAGCATATAGCAACATAGTAATTTTCTTTTATGACCTATACCTATGAAAGCTACTCAATCACAGGAGTGTGTTCTTACTCCAAAATGACATGCACATTTTATGACATTATATCTTTTCCCAGGCATGAGTGCCAATGTCTTCACAGAGAAGTAAAATAAAGTATACTCATCTGTCTACAACTGGCCCTGGTGTTTCTGCATTCCCATCTGCCATGGAATAGTCCCTGCTCTCAGCTCAGCCTTCAAAACTCAGTTTTGTTTCTGTTTTATAGAAGTACTGTAATTAGAAGATGCTACATTTCCTGTGTTAACATATTCCCCCGCAGAGCTTGACATTAGAGTGAATGTAAATGGTTTCATGAAGTGCAAGATTAGGGCTGTTTAAATAATTGTTGTAATTGAAAATATGTGTATTATTATCTCTCAAGATGTTTTAGATTAAATTAATGAAGTTCACATCTGGTGGAGCGGATATTAACCCTTTATGTGATTCTTATCCCTTAACTAGGTAATCTGAAGCTCAGATTTTTGGTCCAGCCCTCATAACACAACCATTCTTAGCTTTGAAAAATACTTTGTCTTAGCCCTTCCTATTTATTCTATTAATCTCTGGATTACAGTGCTCAGTTTAAAGAAAATATGGCAAATGCTAGCAGCTTGATCTGTGGAAAGTCATCCCCATAGTTCCTATCAAAACCAATAGAGTATACAAGAACTGATTGAGATTACTATCTTGCCCCACATTTAGTTAGCAAGCAGAATAAGATGTATTAGAAGGCCAAGATTTTAATTTCTAGAACATACACCATTTTGCTTCTGCATGACTACAGGCAATACAGAAAAAGAGCATTCCTATTCCTTGCAAAGTCTTTCCCAGGTTCTTAGCTATTTTAGCCTTTCAAACTCATTTTGCCTATCTTTGGCATATAAAGGTACTCAAACAACTTAAAGAGAGGCATGGAAAAAAAGGATTCCTTACAAAGGGACTGATCACTTTTTCTATTTATTTACAAGGGTTAACTTCTAGTTCCTGTCTTTGCAACTGGCTGGCATGCATCCTAAAGGTGATTCTGTCAGCTGGGCAAAAATTATGATTCTCGAGTGAAGAGAAAGATACAGCTCTAGGCAAGCTGTTCTTCTGTGGATAGGCTTTCATAAAAATAGTTGTGATCATCCCTGTTTGCCTGTCTCAAATTGTACACTTGTGAGTTCCATAAAAATTATACTTGCAACTGTCAGACACTGTTGGCCAACAGCCAGCGTGATGATTTGTTACAATCATTTAAAAGAAATGGTCTACTCAGCTCAGATATTCACTGTGTGTTAGTTTGGCAAATAGTCATCAATATATATCCCAGTGCTTGAAGTAATTCTGGGTAGTTCTGGGGTGGATTCATTATTTTCTTTTCTCATTGCCTTGTGGAAAATTACACGCTTGTCTACATTCTTGAAGCTCTACTACATTTTTACCTAAACTCACTTTCTCTCTCATTGAAGGAGAGGTCTGGTTTAAAATATTCTCATATTCCAAAATATGTTATTATACGCCTTGCAGCCATGCGTAAAAATCTTTAACTTCCTTAAAACTTGAATCCCAGCACTTGAACTCTGGCCCTTCAGGAATGCTGAGCCATGACACAAGGCCAGAGTCTTTCCTCCTGGAACACCTGGACTACAAAAAGTTGCCAAGAGCAAAGCTAGAATGAATCTTATTCATCCTGTGTTCATATGCAAGTCATTCTTGGAAAGTAAACCGTGTCTACTAGTTAAATTTAATATGTGCACAAGTTGATGTTGACCTCAGTATGACATGTGCATATTAGATAGTTTCTGTCTCTTTCATACTGACAAGTCACCCAATTTCAAAGAGAATGACTGATTTTCTCTATATTTTCTTTGTTGTCCATCCTTATGGTTGTTGCACACTAGACAGTATGCACAAACCTAGGTACACAAACATCACCTAAGAACTTAGAATGTATGAAATGCCTTGGGATGAGAAATCAGAGGAAAGAAAGCCTGCCCTGTCCCTGTCAATAGTCAATGGTAATATTTGAGCCAAACCTCAATGGAACCTATTCTGAATGTTGAAATGGTTTAAATTACTTCACCTTCTCTGCCACATGATCCTATTTGTGTTCCTTTTTCTAAGTCAGAAAAGAAAATGCCAAAATACTTCAAATGACTGTGTTCTAGCAGATTTCCCGTCTGCCTGGTTCCAAGGTGGTGTTCTAAGAAACCTGAAGGACAACTCATCTTCTCATCAGACATATACATTCCAGACATACATGAATCATGTCAAGTGTGAGGCTGACTCACTTGGAAAACTGGAAATATGACAAAATTTGCAAAAATGCTTTTCAAAAACAGACTAGTAATTCTGAGTGTTCAGGGAGTGATACCTTGAAGGAGCCTGGTTTGTGGAAAGAATTGAAAATGTCTTTCAAGAAAATGAAACTCCTGAAATGTTTCCTTTTGCATATCAAGACACCATGGTCTTCAGACTCATGACCTCTGAAAATCTCAGTCCAGTTCACCTTTAAGAATTGGTTCAAACTAAGGTCACTAAACACAAGGAACTCAGAGGTGACGACCAGTGTGAAATAAGGTTGACCTCAACACTGCCTAGCAGGCGGTTGGCTGCCTCACAGAAAACACATCCCACATTTAAAACAGCTGGTTTCAGTAGAAAAGCCAAGGACATAGCTGTTGTGGACATTGTGTGTCCCTCTCAATGCTGTTTTCCACAGAGGTGGTGGAGGTCTGATGCCAGTGGGGATCCTTTTTTTGGTTGCATCAAAGTTCATATTCATGTGGATATGAAGGTGCAGAACAAACTCCACTCATGCAGAAAGCAACTAGAGATGCTTTTAAATTATCATCTATTGTTTGTTGACTTTCTCATCCTTTTCAGAATCACCTGTGGGCTCCCAGACAAAATATTCCCTGTGAATAGACCTGCTCTGGTCCTTTTTTTGTTGTGTGGAAGTGCATGCGTTTTATCCTTCCTGACTCTCATGAAGTCAAAGAAGGGGAGTCCCAAACAGATTTGGAGACACTATCCACTTGAAAGGACAGGTACTGATCTTCAGAGGCACAGGCAAGGCTGAGAGCTAGAGGCCATGGCATCTTGAGAGCGAAATCTGAGAGGTTTAAGGGCTCTCTGCTGCTGCCTTTGCTTCAGTCACTGAGCCAAGAGTGTTTGTTTCACACAGGCCAATGATCTCACTGCAGCAGCAGGTTTTTGCCTCTCTGAGAGTCAGTATCTTCCAGCTACTGATGAGCTCTGGCTGTTCTGCATAACCTCTGCTTTGGAGCTGATAACCACAGGCTAGCAGAGCACCACTGAAAGGTTGCTGACCCCGATCTAGTCCATCCCTTTGCCCTGAAGGCAGTGTCAGCTACACAACCATTCATAGATTAATAGACTTAAATGAACAGCAGCATTATCATGGCTGTACAGCACTGTGCCCACAGCTGATTTTATTTATTTATGTATGTATTTGAGAAAAAGATTAGCTAAAAATCTACAAAATAGTAGGACTTCCATGGTGTACTACTGTGGGTTGGCTCTTGGCATTAAGTGTGAGAGCCCCTATGCAGAGAGGTGAGGGTAAATGCTACTTTACTTGAATGTGTTCACAGCTGGAGGTATCTTACCCCTGTCAACGAGAAACAGTGATAGTTCCAAGCCTTCAAGTTACATATTGTAAGTTTCCTATTTCTATTTAGTATTAAAAATGTTTCATTAAACAGGCATTCTCTAGCAAGTTGGGCTCTGAAGTGAGAATGGGGAGAGGTTGCTGTTGCCTACAGTGGAATCAGAGAAAGGTCTTCTTCCCAAATGGCTTGGAGATGTCTCAATCTTCACTCTGGACATAAAGTGTGGTGGTTTTGCTTAAGCCTGGATGCACAGAAGCACTTACACTTGTGTTTAAATCTGGAACCATGAAGGCTTTCTAAAATCTGAGTCTCAATGCATTACATACAGGACTAAGAGATACCTTTCATCACAAGTGCACAATGTTGTTATGAGGGTTCAACATTAGCACAGTGGAGCTGCATCCTTGTTTAAAGATTCCAGGCACTTCCATAATAATATTCATGATAACTAATACTAGCAGCGCTGTATCCCCTTCCAGTTCCCCTCCTCTTAAGCCAGACAAAAAGGAAATTAAAACTCGATTAATCATTAAAATGAATGTGACTGCAATGAACTAATACCAGAACTCTTTTGGTTATGACTGAATTATTCAGGCTGTGTCTAACAATTAATAAAGGAAACAGGAACATATATATATGTATATATATTACTCTGTAATTATTTTTCATAAGATAACTGACATTCTTCTGAAAGATGGACTCCATCTGTAGCTCTGTCCACACTTTTCCTGTTTACATTTACTTCTATTGAAAGTAACCTCACGAATAGGAACTATGGATTTTCCAATATGGCTCTCATCAGGACCCATGTTTTGAACAAAAAAGAGTTTATAGAGTGGCTATTCAGTGGACAGATACAGATCCGGTTGAAATCTAGAAATAAATCCTCATAACCTCTTCCTATATAGAAACTGAAATAAAGACAAAGCTTTCACTTCAAAATCTGCTTAGATTTTCAGATTTCATTTATGGCATGGGTTTCCAAAGATTAACTTTTCTCTTTTAAATTGCGTTAATAGCATTAGGCCTCAATTAATCAGATTCAAAATTTGGAAACAAAGGAAGTATTTTGTCCGTATAATCACTGAGAGGCCATATACCAGGATCTTTTCTTACCAGCCTTTTTAATGATTATTTCAGTCCAGAATTTTTTTTTAAAGGAACCGCTGAAATCTAGGCTTTGAATTTTGTAAATGAGCCTCCTGCCCAATGCACTTCTCAGCAAGATAAGGGCAGAATGGCATTTGCAGAAATGCTTAGCTATCTCTCTAACAATCCTGCTTGGTTGTGGGGCCCTTGGTAACAGCTTGGCAAATCTGCAAAAGGAATGCGACTATATAGTTTGTGTGTGGATTGTTGAGTCATTAGAGCCTCCAAATTGCACAGCAGATCATTAATCATAGGCCAAGATAGGCAATCACTGCAGAAACCTGATGAAAAGGCTCCACAATAATGCCTGCTAAATCATGTTTAACATGCAGACCTTGCCTGTGCAGATATGGAAAGGGGGAGGTAAGGAAAAAAATTATTCCCCTTTTAGGAAAGAAAACTTCTACTTATCTTTGATTTGCATTCAGCCCTCCCTCAATAGTCCTTAAGCCTGTTATTTAATTCATTTTGGTGCCAGGTCCCATCACAAAGCGAAAACCCTAACCAGGACCTATGCAGTCTATGACCTCCAAACCCCCTGTCTTTTCTTGTCAGTTCTATGTCATTTGTGCAGTTGAACTCCACCAATTTGAAATGCTGACCTCTTCCATAGACAACCTTATTCTCCTTGAGTGAAAGAAAGGGCCAAGGCCTACAAACCACTCAAGCGAGAGATGGCAAGAAAAGAGAAAAGTGGTTGACTCGTAAATCAATTTCCACAGCCCACCCAAACCCACACAGACAATAACAACGGTATTTTTTAAAAGTTGTGTTGTTGTGGTTTTCTTAATTGAGCTCATTCTCTTCAGAGAAAGTTTTGCACAAAGTAAAATTGTTTGTTCAGGATAGAAAATTAGACTAGATCCTGCTTACAACCCCTCTTCGAATCAGGGTATATTTATATAAGACCTCTGTTCCCACCTGTCATCTCCGCAGAAAAGGAGTGCAGCCTCACAAACAGGTCTTTGTCTGTGCTGGAAGAGGTGACAATATCTAAAGATAAACATTTGGGACATAAACACACAGTCAACCCATGCAGTTCCAGTATGAGGGAAAAGTGATGGTAACCGGATTTGTGCCGCACAGGCTGTCCATATGAACAAAGTTGTGGAGCAATGTCTTTGGGCTCCTGCAACCCCACGTGGGTCTGTGGCTTTTACCAGGTCCCTGGTGTGCTGTAAGCATGGAAGGAACCTGTGCATATATGGGCTGCACTGAGTCAAGCACACGCATTGTACTGTAGAGACACATGAGCAAGCATTCAGACGCACAAACCAGTTAGAAACCTGCCACCACACAGTGAGGTAAATTTTTAAAGACCCATATTTCACTCCATGGGGGTCTGATTCTGTCTATGTCACTCTCTCAGAAAGGTTTCCTACTCCTCAGGTGGTCTCACTGGATTCAATGAAGAGCAGCTGCAGAAACTGCCTGGTGCACATGATGCCCCAGGACCCCATCCCCACTAACAGCTTTCTATTTTTCAGAGGCCCAGATCTGGCCATGCTGTTTCTTACTGGACAGTCACATCTTTGGGTTTCAGACTGGATCATCCTTAAGCAGCATTACCTCTCTTCCGAATGGGAAAGAGCACCCCTTCCCTGCCAGGCTGGTGTGTCTCAGTCCTGTTCTTCTAGGACTATAATCCTCTGAAGCACAGGATAACTGTCAGCAGAGCCAGGCCCGACCCTTAGGTTGAACATAGCAAATGAATCTTTTAAGATTTCTCATTGATTAGACTTTGTTTCAAATGCACCCAAATCTTAGTGCCACTTACAACATATACATACAAGTCCATGGCAGAAGAAAATCTCTGGGAGCAATTAAATACAGTGTCACTGCTTTTGACTCTCCATGTCCTTGAGCTATAAGTCACTGAAGGTGGTATCACCATGTGCTTCCCTTTTCTTAATTTTTAACTTCAACCTCTGGCATTGGCCCTTTCTGGACTACTCAAACTCTCTCTCCAGTTTCTCTTTCTTGAAACAGAATGATGGTACTTTGTAATCTAAAAATTCATGATACCTCATAAGTAAAATACAGTGTGATGTGTTGTTATGGAGGTAAGAAAGTTACTTCACCAGAAGAGAAGTACTTACAATGGTGGACTAACCTGGCCTGTTGCATTGGATTTTCTCTAAATTGCTGTGAAAATGCTGATGGGATGCAGTCAATAGGAGGGATCTTCATCTGGGAGAGCAGATGCTCCGAAGGAATCTGCCTGTGGAGCCTGCTTAGTTGCTGTGCTCCCATCGGGTCTGTGCCTGCTTGCTGTGGGGCTTACAGGTCCCAAGCCCTTGGGCAGAAGGGAGATTTGGAGCTGTTTATACCACTTGACCCTCCATCCAGATGACCTTCCATCATCTGGGGCCAGCTGATGCTAAGCAGTAAATTAAATTCAGAGGCATGCTGTCTCACTTCTCAATGGCGTTTTAGCGTGAGAGCAGGAATCCATAGAGCAGGGCTCATTACATGCTGCTACAGCAGCTGGAGGTAAGGGGAGTGTCAAGCTCATTGCCTTTTATAATATGCCCACCGATGGAGCTAGGTGTGCTGTAGATGGATTTGTTGGAGGCCAGCACTTTTGTCTGGGGGTGAAGCACTGTGTTAATCTGACAGACAAGACTCCACATTATGCAAAAGGAAGAATTCAACAGGAAACTGATGCATGTGGATGAAAACAGTCAATGTTTCTACAACCTGCACCTCTGAGTGCAGCAGCATCTGTAGCAGTAGAAAGGCCATATCTTCTCCTTCCTCATCTATTTTCATCAGCAAATCAAGGCTTATGACAAGCAGTTTGCAAAGTTTCACTCCAGTTGACTGCAAGCCCTTAGGTGTTACCAAAGCTTTCAGCAATAATTTTGTTGGCTTTCTTAGTCAGCTTTGTGTGTGTCATTGTATAGATCAATAAATCAGAGATTATTTTTCTCCTGAATGTGCAAAGTAAAGCACCAAAACCTGTATTTGACTATGCTTATTAGTATCCTAGCACACGCTTCCACACAAAGCTAACCTTGCAACATCATTTTGTTTGGCATGCAGGGCAACATATTTCTGTAATCAATGTGCAGTCACCTAATTTGCCATACTCCAGAAATAAATGTCACATGCCTCTAAGGGAGAGGAAAAGGCAAAACTAGAGAAGAAAACTGGCCATGCCCAGGCTCTCTGGCTAGATAATTCATATCTCATATCTGTGCATCAATATCTAGATCTTTTGGGAAAAAGAACCTCAGGTGTATAATGATGATGAAGTCAGAAGAACAGGGTCTGCAGAGAGTCCCTTGCTGGCTACTGTCCATACAGTACAGCAGTGGATAGCTGAACTGGTAAATTCAAAAATATCCCATTTGTCACTTCAGACCATCTTCCTGGAAGCTTCATTGCTTAAGATGTTGAAAGAAAAGAGGTTATTTCTGAAGCTCTGAGCTCATTAGTACTTATTGGTTATGTCTGCTAGGTTACCAATGGTGTACAATGTCTCTGCAGGAGGATAAAGAGTAGTTTACAGAGCTATGAGGAGGTGGGCTCAAGGGAATGCACTGACATTGTAAACCTTATGTTTTCAGTGACCCTTGATTCACATTTCACACACTCCTGTTAGAAGCAGGCTGTTGTATGGTAGGTGAGAACCTTACACAGGCCCATCACTGAGGCAGCTAATTTTAATTTCCTGTTTTCTTATATAGGAAGGTGACAAGGACATGTGTGCATTGTCTCAATTACAGCAGTAACAGCTAACAGGCATGCACTTAACAGTGGTGTTAATAAGGCACATGCTCCTGGTTTTGTATCACAGAAGTAGTTGTGGAGCCCTTGCTTCTTTTCACGCTGTGGTGGCATCTGGCACAACTAGATCCTTGTTTGGGTTATTTAATTGCTTCTTTGCCTGCCTTATGCAAACTACATTTGTAGCTGGGCCTGACGTGGGCTTTTAGGCACTCGGACCCATGACTGCACTGCATTTAGTAAGCATTCTGGTCTGTCCTGTAGACAGTATTTCACATAGTCACCCAGTGACTTTATTCAATTTGCTGGTCCCCAACATTATTGTCACTCTATATAATTTACCAATACAATTTTCACAAACAAAATTAGTCATTGCAATGTAGGTGTATGAAAGCTGTCCCAATCTGGAAGGATTCATTAAAATTCCCATAATGGTCTCCTTGTCAGGACTCTTGCCTGCTGTCTGGGAAGTATTTCAACAAGTCTGTCCTACTGTTGTGTTAATTAAACATTGTTCTATTTATAAATGCTCTATTGGTCAGTAGCAGTTCCCTACACAGAGAGTGAGAAGGAGTTGTGGTAACTAAAAGTGATGTGCCAAGAAGACAGGATTTGCCCATATAGAGCAGCCAAGGGACAACCCAGACTGAGCAGACTGCCACTCCTGGACTTGCCATTGTCCTTGTCACCTGCCCTTGAGGCCACGATGGTCTTCTGACAAGAAGCTTTGGAGCAGGGAAGGAGGGAAGGAGGCTTGCTCACTTCTTCTGCCAGCAGCTATTTTATCTGTTTGTCTGTACATCATAATCCCTTTATGGTGATTGCCATAGAATGTTGTAGAAGGCAAAAATATATCTGGGTTCAGAAAGAAACCAGGTAGGTGAATGGAGGATAAAACCATCACCCTCCTGTGCTTGTGTCACATTCCTACGAGGCTCCTCCACAAGCCTCTTGCATGAATACATCTCTCTTCCAACATACATGTGAACATGAGGAGAGTGAGCCACAGGAACCCCAGGGTGCTGCTTGCTGCTATGGGACCATATCCTGGGGCTGGCATTGCCTGAGTCTTCGGGGTGTCTACCCAGTGTGGCTCTTTCTATATACTCCCATTTTGCTCATCAGCAACTCTGTTCCATGCTCATGTCCTGCCCAGAAGTACATGGCACAGTTGTTTGCTAGGAAGCCACAATCCCTATCATGATTACTGTGAGTTTCTGCCATAGCATCTTGTACTGCATCCTGTGATACTGCAGGTCTGTGTCATCCCACTTTCTGCACAGATGGGGGCAATTACCAGCGTTTTTACCCACCTCCTACAGGCTTGATGGAGAAGACAGGAGAACTTGGCCACCATCCTCACTAGCAGGTCTCTAAGAGGAAGAACTCAAACCTCTGGTAAAGCCCACAAGAATTTGGAATTCAGGTGGGTAGTATTTGTAGTGAGATGCTTCTGAAAGTTATGTCTATGCTTTCTCCTTGGTTTGCTGGTCTCCTTCCACACCATAGATGTTTTGATATACTGTGCTGGTGAGGGATGTGAGAATGCCTACATGAAGATGTATGCGAATGGGTACTTATCCTGGAAGCTGAATCAAGGTGTAACTCTCAAGCTGCTGCAGCCCCAGACATGAGAATCAAGAGGCCAAAGAGGTGAAAGAAAATGATGCAAAAATTTGAGAGCAGAAAGTGTAAAGTGTTGCCAGGCTCATCCATGGACATACATCTCTCTAGAAGCTTACCTGGGTGCTCAATTCCAACTTTAAATCATCGAGCATACAAAATCTGTGAGGACCACATGAAACACTGATGTTCATCTGAGCAGCAATACAAGTGAGAGATGGAAGAGATACAGTTGTGCTTCTGGTTTTTGGCAGTACCTCAAATTTGACAGGATATGACACTGTAAGTGTCCTTGCTAGGTCAGAGCCCATAGCTGGGCAGACCAACATGATGTGCATGACAGTAACCTAAAATTTGGTTGACTATGAAAGCTAAAACAGGATGAAGAAAAGTGTGTCCCACTCCCTGTTCTTCAGTCTTTTGGGTCAGCAGCTCCAAATGCAGTTTGTATGGTGTTAGAGGAATATACACAAACATTGCTTAGAAACTTCAAGCAAAAGTCTCAGATCTTCGAAGAACATCCTTCATCTGAAAGGCTCAAGGGTTTGGTTATTAATTGCCAGGGACCCTTTGCTTGTAGACTAACAGTCTGACGGTATTCCATTTATTGTCTCAAAGCTATTGCTGTCCCAGAGATACACAGTAGTGATATAGGAAAGACTGGAGGCTTTGTGCCACCTGCTTATGCCATCATTTGCTGGTGTAGCCTCAGAGATGCAAGAGCAAAGATCTCCAGTACAGTGAGGCATTTAAACACGTGCTTAAATGTAACCGACACTTAAGCAGTCAAGCTTGCCTCCTGTCTTGCCCAGGGAAAGCCTCCATCACCTTCTTACGGGCCCTTGGCAAATCAGAGAGGTGAACCTCTCCGCACTATTGCCTGGGCCCTGTTTGTCCTGGATGTGATGCAGGACTTTGCTCTCCTGCACCATCAGTTGGGCACCTTTCAGGAGCACCACCTTCACTTCCCCGAGTGCATACATAAATTATTGTTTGCTCAAAAACAAATCAAACAAATTCCTTCTCCTATTCAAAGCTAACCACAATGATAAAAGAGGGCTGATTTCCAGTGTTATTAGCACCAATTAATGTCTCCCCTTCACTTAACTGTGTTTGTTTCACATACAGGTGGCTTTTTTTCTTCCTTTTTTTGGTTCTCATTTAGAAATGTCATCGCCACTTCATTATCAATGTGTTGTTACCTGAAAGTAAAAGCAAGCCTATCTTAGGCCATATGGCAAGGTTTTAATCTGCACTGTCACGGTATAATCCTGTTGAAATGGCTTCCCTTTTCAGTCAAAACTGAATTTCACACTTTACTAATATGGGGCTTTTCCTTTCCTGTTCCAGAGTAATATAGCCCTGTCAGCGCAGCAAGTGCAAATTAAAATAGCTCACAGCTCTGACCATCAGCAGGAGGGGGAAGAGAGCAAGAGAGAGGTGTGGTTGAGGGGGAAGGAGGAGGACCCCATCCCAAAAGGGGAATATGTGCTCTTTCTGTGATCTGCTTCTGTGAAATTGGACCAAACGAGCTTGGGTCCATTTCAGAAGACAATTGCCACCCTTATTGCAAAGGTCTGGACTATGCCACTGGGGCTGGTTATGTCTTTGTAAGTTTTACCTTTCATTCCCCAGTACTATTGGAAGTTTCTGAAGGCAGAAAGCAAGAAAGGAACATGTAGCTGCAAAGTAGGAGTGACCAGCAGAAAACTTGGAACTAGATGATCTTTAAGTTCCCTTCCAACTCTCACAATTCTATGATTCTATGATTTGACTGCTGCAGTTGTTCACAAGGTTTAAGAGAGGTTTGAAACATGTGGCCCAGTGGTTGACATTTCAAAGGAATTTTCCTCCAAAGCTGCTTCCAGGTAACATATAGGACAACATACAGATATTTGCTTTGATGTTTTAGGGGAAGTGAAGCTCTTCTGGGAAAACCACACAACTGTTCCTTTCTGGAGTGGTAGGTAAAGAGCACAAACAGGATTGAATTCTGTTTGCAGTGGGATGAAAGGAAACATGGATTGTTTGTCCCCCAGAAAAAGAGATTATTGATATGTACTGGCTCTTCCAACAGCACTTTGGGCAAGAGCGGAGCCTGGATCTGTGATCCCCTCTGTCTTTCCAGCTTTCTCACATTCTCCCAATGCTGCATATTCTCAGATACCTATGAGGAGCTACTCATGGTCTCTGTTTAGCTTCTGTGGATCTCAGGCTAAAATAGATTGAGACAGGACCAAATCATAGCCAGCAATATATCGAGACAGCTTCAGTCAAAGATCAATGCCTTGACACAAAATAGCAGCTTTCCCTTAGTTGCCCCTCCCTGCATTTTTACCCAACCTCTCCCTCTGCAATTAGTAGAGTAAGTATCAGGTAGCAAGATAGAAGGAGAAAAGGGACCTCATGAAACTTTTCCCCTCTCCTACTGGTTGCCCAAGACAAAAGCGTCAGAGCCAACGAAAGTACCAGCACTCAGTGGGGTTCTTCCTTTGCTTACAATCTTCTGGGCACACATCTGGCTCCAAAGCTCTAGGAAACACTTGCCTTCTCTGAATGGGGGTAGCAAGCGCTGTATTGCCTGGATGCACTGTGCAGCTCTAGGGCGTGCATAGGATGGTGGGCTGTGGAGTCAGAACTCTTTCCCCATAGTATATGTAGGAGTGACACTGCTCTCTAACCATACCCAAAGTCTGCCTTGTCTTTCAGATTTTGTCTGATCTGCATCACTGTGTTCCTTTACTGATATGACCTCACAGAACACATCAGATGAGGTTTGGAGATATTCTTTTTCTTTAGTCACTTATTTTGCTAGAATTTTATTTTTTCAACATTATACACAGCACTACTCTCCCCTGCTCTTTCCCCCACCTCTGCAAAAGGCTGACTATAGGAGCTGCACAACAGTATGATCTGGTCCTTATCAGATATTAATGTATTTGCAATTGGACAACAAAGGCAAGAAGGAAAAAAAAAAGTGCGATTGTGCAATTTAAGTGATGGTCTGAGGTCTTGCTTACAGTAAGTGAAGGAGCAGAGCTCTCTTGTAATTTAAATGCTTCAGAAAACAACTATGCTTTGGCCAAGAAAGTCAAAGCCTAGATGCTCACTTACAGTCAGAGCAAGGGAGGCTTTAAATACTTCGGTGTCCTTGTCAATAGATATTTCATAAGGGAAAAGGACTGGGGCATCTGAGTAGTGGGTCTGAGTAGTTAAAGCTGTACATTTGAGATACGTTTTCCTAAAAAAAACATCTAAAGAGCAAGATAGCTGTGGTGGTATACATGCACACAGCTCCTTTGACATGAAGTGCTTCAGCCCAGCTGCAGGTCAGCCACACTGGACATTTGCATGGCCACAGACATGGAAACTTAGAAGTGGAACATTGGAGGAAGCAGAAAGCAAAAGGTGGTAACAGCTCTGCCATGCTGCTGTTTCACTGGGCACCTCATGTGTGCTTTCCAGGACTGATGAAGAGAAGGGTTGAAGATGCAGAAAGATGACATGAGTACATGTGATGTTCCCAAGAGAAAATAGAATTCTGGAGCATGAAATAGAGGGATGAATATCAAGAGAGAACATCCAGCTGCAGGTCTTTTCCCCTTCTTTTTCCTGCTTTTGGATGAACTGAAAGGCGAGGGGAACTGTTAACTGCCTGGGCCTGTCCATTTGTCTTTCTCTCCCTAGTTCTCTGTCCCTAACCCCCCTTCCCTCTCCCCTCACGCAGCTCTGGAGGGTGGAGGTGCGATTCGCTATGCCAGTTTTTCATTTCCAGCACGCTTGACAGGCTGGGCGAGGAAGGCGTTAATGTTTTCTGACAGGCCCCCTCTAATTGTTGGAGCTTTTCTTCTCTGCCTTTTCTGTGAAATTCTGACTTAGGCGAGCAGCATAACAAAATGCTCTGGCATTGAAATGTGCGCTTGCACTACACTGGGCTCGGGGAAACAGCATTATTCATGAAGATTTTCAGCTGTTTTTGTCTTTTAACTAACCTTTGAGTTTGATCAGAGGCTAGCCGGGCTCCCTTTCTCAAAAGGCGGTCTTGGCAACCCGACAATGGAGCCAAACTGTTTTCCCTGTTAAAGAGATAACTATGCCGTTGAGTTGGTACATGGGGGAAATTAATCTTCAGGCGCATACAAATGATAGCTTTACCTCGGTCTGCAATCGCCTGCATGGGATTATTAATAGGACGGGGGTAAGGAGCAGGAGAAATTCAGTCTGGGGCAGGGAACTTTAAAAAGAAAAAAAAATCCCAACCCCAAACCCATCATCCCTTTTGATTGCATAAAGCCTGCGATTGATTCCTCACCACTTGCCTTTTGCAGCAGGAATTAGCCCTGTATTGTGCGGGCTGACACGCTAAAAGCGAGATCGCTTGGGAGCAAGAAGTTTCTGTGTGCTGAGACGGGCCGCAGTGGCAGCCGGGGGGCTGGCGGCAGTGGCGGGGGGGAGGCGG
>VYZX01021942.1:27577-48691 GCA_013401335.1 Brachypteracias leptosomus
AGATTTTAAGTGCCACTTACAAAGACTGAAAAAAAATATGGGTGCTCAACAATTTAAAATTCCTATGTAAGTAGTGAATCTAAATGGATTACACAACAGCACAGCATCAAAGGGAGAAAAAGGGAAAAAAGGAGAATCAGGAGGAAAATATGTGGCGGTCCTTATACCTCAGAAAATAGGGGATTTTGAGCTGTGCATAATAAAGTCCTTGTTGGCAACTGCTCAACCAGCCAGCTGCTTCCCACTTTCTTGAGCCCTAGTGATGAAGGAGGCTTCATCCCCACTTCTATTGCCACATCCACTGAGTGAGGTGCCCACCACATACCTTTTGTAGCTCTTCTGCTTGGCTGTTCCAAATTCATTCACTGTCTAGCTAACCACAATACCTTGGTAACAGTCTCTCTTACTCAATTATTTCTCCTTTTATTAGAAACACACATGACATTGAAAAAAAAAAAAAATTTACCACTTAGAAAAAAACTCTTTAGCTGGAAACTTTTATTTCAGCACATGATGTCCATACTCCCAAAGTACAGTTCATTGGTGACTAGCAAACCTAAAAATTATTAGCAAACTTAGAAAATCCAGAAAATTTAGTTGATACCAAGTAATGTAATTATGGTATGCCTCCTATATTTTGTGGAGAAGGAATTTTTGTAACTATAAACAGAAACCCCCAAAAGCATGATAAAAATATACAAGTGTATGCATTTCAAGAATGCTTGCTGGTCTCCTTTGTCCTTCCTTTTTCATCAAATATCAGCAGAATTCATCTCCTTTTTAGGGATTATATCACTCCCTAGGAGATGTTACTTAACTCCAAGGCACCAGTGACTGGATTTGTATCTTAAAGAGACTCAATGGGCTTCACAGAGCTCTCTTAAAAGAATCAGGCCCTTCCATATAGAAAAGATATAGGATTAATACTCTGTGAACTATTTTAAAGATGTGGTTAGCAACCGAGGAAATTTTAAGTTCTTGTTATAAATTTTACCAAGATTAAACCCCAAACAAATTTTATATTAGTAGACAATCATTTTTGATCAAATTATAAAGAAATAGAAATTCCAATGGCAAGATTACATGATTTTTCCCTCCATCAGTTTTCTTTTTACTTTGTTGCGTTTCAACAGGTAAAGAGGTTCTGCATTTTTCATCCTGATCTGAAAAATCCAACATGAGATATTTTCAACAACTGAATGAAAAGCAAATGAGATTTCAGATTGAATGTTTTGCTGAAATCAATGAAAACCACACCAATCATTTAATCTTTCAGGATCACTTAGTTTGTGTCATTAGCAATCCTTAAAATAATGGATTTTGTGTAACACATTTGCTGTGATCCATCTAATGGAAGAATAGGGATAGAAAATAGCACTCTATTTAAGAATGCATTAAATTGATTGCAGTCAAGTTCCTTGATCTTTTAGGCACAGGACCACAATTATAAGAAATTAAATTAGTTAATTAATACATTCATAGTTTAAATTATGCCCTTTCATAAAGCAGTTGAGACCTCATGGAAAAAAGATGAGCATTTTGGTTTTGAAACTAAACATCTTACTTTCCAAAACAAAAAAAGAGAGTAAAAAGCTTATATTTAAGCACTGAGATCAACACTTTGAGAAAAGCTGAGAACTGATCCACGTGGGCCAAGCCTTCTGCAGGAAGAAGTACTGACATATTTTATTTGGAGCAGCAACGAAGGACTGAGACTATTATTTTAGCTCTTAGGCAAGGGAAATAAAATACTGTACTGAAATGAAACTATCAGAACTTGCGCTTGAGTTCTACTCTCTTCAAGAACAATAGGTTGGAGCAATAGTACTGTCAGGGTGCAGGAGGTGTTGTGTGCTACAACTTCTCCACTTAGAAGCAGGAGGACCTGGACAGAAAGGTGGCATTTTAATGCCAATCACAGCAGCTGTGCCTTTCCAGGTCACTAGGACATACTATATTTCCTGTTGACTACCAAGGGACATGAGGGCTGCTTTTCCTCCCTCACCTGTGTTTTCTCTGCTGCACCAACTGACAAGATGGAAGAGGTGGACTCTCATTTTTTTCTGACCTCTTTGCATAGTTCTCCCTCATATGTTGCACATGACAGCCAAAGAAACTGCTTGCTCTCTGTGAGATGTGGCATGTCTAGTCTTTACAATACATGCAACAAGAAACACATAGTCAAAAAAACCAAACCAAAACTCCAAACAGATTTCAGATCTTTGTCTTCTTACTTGTTGTCAAACAAGTAAGCTTGGTTTCCATTTGCAATGCTGAGTCTGAATTAGATCTATTTTCTTACAGTTTCTCACCCCCTGATAGAAATTTCCTTTCCGCTTCACAGAGAACACAGAATGAGAAGGGATCACCTGCATCATTGTACCAAGCTCCTAAAAATCCCAAAGGCTTAATATGGAAAGAGAAGCTGGAATCAAAGGAAACATGCAAATACACAGAAACATTCAGTAACTAAAATATATCGGAAGGAGAACTGACATAATAGTCAGCCGCACAATGTTTGTGTATTTAGACAGAGATATTCTGGAATACCAAAGAAGCTATCTCTATTTTAATAGATACAAACACAGGTTACGCCAGGAAAATGAAGGAATACAGGTTCTGCTCAAGCTTAGGACCCAGAGTGACATTGGAAAGATGAATATAGTACCAAAGAAAAGGGTGACGATTCCTTTTCCTGTATAGCAGATTTACATTATTAGTAGTATTTTCAAGGCCTTTCTGTATTAATTTGATCTATTATATACAATGATGTATCATTGTAATTGGACTAATGATTTAGACTATTAAACTGTAAAATATGAATTTGACTAAAAAAATTAATTCTTGGCTTCACACATAATGATGTGTTCCTTTTCCCTTAACAGTACTTAGAATGCAACACGTTAACTGGCGACTTAAAGCAACATCTCCCTTGGTGCAAGGTAACTCTCTCATATACTTCTCTATTTTCTTGGATGAGTTGATATTTGTAAAAAAATCCTTTCTGCTGGGATTCAACAGTCACCAGTACTCAACGTAGTCAGTATAATGCCACCTTAACTGCTGCTACTATTGCGACTGCATGACACTGATCAGGATGACAAAAGAAATGAATACATTCCAAGTCTTTACTTTATACGTACATCAAGGTTTATTTTGGGGAGGAGAATTTTTTGTTTCCTTTTATTTTTAGAAATTTTATAAAGAAGAGGGAAAATAGTTACCTGAATTCCAGTGAAACAAAGTTGGATTTCTCAAAATTGGTGTTTTATTCATCTCCTGTCTGAAATCAATGCATTCAGTCAGCTTGCTGCTCATCAGTATCATTATACAGCATGTACAAGAACCTCAGTATAAGATTTGATTGTTTTCTTCTACTTGTGGACTGACTGCTTACCAAAACAAAAACCCTTACAACAGAATTGCATTAAATTTTAATAAGACATGGTGAATAGAATGGATAAATTATTGAACACATATAGCCACCTAGGATACAGTGCACATTGTTAGGAAAGTGAAAAAGGGAGGTAAAGAGAGAAATGTTTGCTATTAATAAAACGATGGTAGTAATGCCTGTTATGACAGGCAGAGACATGACCACATTTTCATCTCTGACCTGAGAAATAGAATGATATAACAAAGACAAAGTATTAAGTTCACTCTAGAAGTACTTCAGTCTGCAGAAAATGCAATTTTCCCAGTAGAAAAACTGAAGGACATGTTGACTGTATATTGTGTATACACACACATAATCACGAACACACAAATTTGTGTTTCACTATACAGGAAATATTTGGTCTCATTCTACAAAGTACCAAGTTACATGCCACTTTTAGAATTAATACAAAAATGTCTTTCTGCCTAAGCAGTATGGGCCAATGAAGTGAAGACCATCATTGACCTTGTACTGTCTCTATTTGGGCAGGGTACTTAACAATATTGCTTCTAGCAAACAGTTCATCAAGCTTTACTTCCAAATGGAGGACGAGGTGATGACAAGCTTTTATTTAAATGCCTACAAAAAGTACTCATTAGAAACAGTTTACTTAAAATCCTCACAATAGAGGCTGTGGAGCACTACAGGAGATATTACAGAAGAAGTACTGCATCCATACTTGACAATTCAGAGTACTGACAAAGTGGCAACAGCAGGAATACCTAATTTATATCATTTTACTTAACCAAATTGTCTCCCTCAACACTGCTCTCTGTCAAGTACTTCCCAGATTTAAAGAAAGGGTTGATAAAAGAAAAATATTACAATTAAGTTTGTTCTTCAAGGCAATCTTCAAAACTGTGTACACAAAAAACCCCCACAAGTATTCAAGGTCTTCTCAAACCTATTTTATATAATCTTTAACTGAAGAGCACTGAGAGGATGGAACTTTACATTTCATGAAAAACTAATTCAAATAAAAATATGAAGATTACAAGGAAGCTCAGGATCCCAAGGGGAATAGACACAGCAAGTCTTTGATTAGTGGACTGTCAACAAAGATCGCTGTGCTGTAACCCTGTTTCCTTAAGACGCATCATTTTTCTTTCATATGAGCATAACTACCAGTTCCAGTATATCCAGGTTGCTATTCATATATGTAGCGTAACAACGGCACTTCAGTTGAGAAGCTGGAAACACTTAGAATACCTAAAGCAGTTTCCTAGTAATATTTAAATTTAAGTTTTATAATACTATAAGAGACCCATAGATAGCTTAGTTTAACTCCATGAAACATTAATTTACTGTCTACAGGCAATCCCAAAACAAGTTACTCAGTAAAAACATTTCAAGGTAAGTAAACATTCTGTTTTAAAGAGAAGAAATTGACCACAAGTGGAAATTTCATTTACAATGAAAACTAATATTCAGAATCTTTTTTATTTTAATAGATGCATTTAATACTCTTAGTAACCTACTTGTATTCTTAGTAAAGTATCTGGAAGCCATCCTTATAAAATTATTTTGGAAAATATTTAAAACCAAGAAAGTTTTCTGCTGCTCATAGATAACTTATTAACAGTAAAAGAAAATAAAGTGGTTAAATGAATAATTCATCCCAACTGTTTATACAGTTCTAGTCTAATAGTGAAGCTGCTTTAGTATTTTTACATTCATAAGCCATTCAGAAAATAATCTGTGCTATCATAAAGCAGTAATTTTTAATTTATTCAATTTCTTGTTGACAAAATGTCTATGGTCATTGAAATGCATGTGCAGCATTTGCAGGACATGCTAGTAACAAATTAACATGATTTAAAACAATGTCCAAATTTAGCTTCCAAACTTATAAATGGAATGCATCTAATTAAAGAAACAAGTAAGCTACTTTGCTTATCTTCATAGCACTTTCAAAGCCCTATTGTTACAGATATATGTTCCTACACATGCACTCCTGTTGTGCTGGTTCAGCCATCACCATTTTATGCTGCCGTCTGTTGCCCGATCACACAGGCCAACGCTGAACTCAACGACATCCCCTCAGAAATCTTCTTTCAAACAATCCTGCCATAGGTTTCTGTGGGCCCAGCTCCTCCTCTGCCCACTGTGATGCCAGCATCACCTGCTGGACACAACAGACAGAGGCAGCTCCCTCAGTGGCCCTTCACATAGAAGGACACCACTGAGAGAGCTCAGCAAGATGCAACTAGCCCAAGCAGAACTCACACCCAACAGGAAACTCCTCTGACTGATCAGCTTCTGGCTAAAGTACCCCTGGCCTTGCCCACCACCCCATTCACAACCACCTGGGTGAGGGTGGAGCCACAGAGACACAGGTGGACGAGGTTCTGCCTCTGGATCCTGAAGCCAATAGGAAAAACAAAAATTCTGCTAGATTGACTCGTCCACAGGTCAGCTCCAACTTTGGGCCCACAACTCAGGTCTCAGCACTCCAACTCCAAACATACATGCTAGTAGATGTACAAAATAAACAGCTACACTAACACCCTGAGTCATCACCCTCATTAAAACTCTCTAGTAACTGTAACAATCCTTCATTCCAACACTTCAGAAATTTCTATAAAAGACCATAGCTCTTATTAGAAAATTAAGTATCTCACTCCTTGCTGACTGAATAGACTTTCTTATGCCTAGCCCTTCAAAGAGCAGGGAAGTGAATATTAATGTTGCAAAGTTTACCATGACTAGAAAAGTTTATGTTGGATCAAGGCTTAAGCCATAGAACTGTTAGCGATCTTCCCTATCCCACAAATACCCATATAACAATCTCATTTTCAAGCAGCTAAAAATACGAAAAACTAGCTCTATTTGTGTAACGCTCAATTCAGTAGTGATTTTGTTTCATCTTATTTTTTCAAAAAAATGAACTAAAGTTTTTAAAAGAAAAACATTTTGCAACCATATTTCCCCCTGTTAATCATATGAACATTTATTATATTTCTTTAAAGAAAATGCTTTAAAGTCCACAGATTGGTTGAAACCAACTGTTTTCCACAGACATTTTCAGTTCAGATTAATTGCAAGTTCATTCCAGGCCCGAGGCATAAGGGTTTTATGCAGAAAAAAAATGAACAGAATTGGACACGATATTTCTCTTTCAGGCTGATGTTAAAACGTTAACTGCATATGAAATAGCTCAGAAGTTTTTTTGAAAGTTAAGTCCCAAAGAAAAAGTTACTTACCAGCAGGTAAAAACAGATGAAAAGCAGAGACTTATGTAAAAGTACTCATCATACAATTCAAAACTTTCTAAAAACAATATTTGTGAAACCTTTTTTGCACTGTTATGTTTGTATTTTTAATATATAGCCTCTCATACACTCCATGACAAACCAGGCTTAAGTTCACGGAATTTAAGAGAGGAAGTTAAAGGTCACATATACATTTACTCTGGTATTTGCTTGCTAATGGATTCATTGTAAGTAATGTAAGGGTTATTATTGACTTGTTTGTAAGTTATAGCTAAGGAAATGCAAAATTATGAGTGTTTCTCTTGAGTAGAGCCACGGTAAGAAGAGGATTGTGCTACAAATCCTTGTTGAGGACATCACTAAGTGGGAGCAAGTATACTAAAGTCCTACTACAAATACCTTGGCAGCCTGCCATGTAAGCAGCCAGTTTTGATGGCTGCAAGGAATGAAGTTGAGAAACAAGCAAACAAAAGAGTTTGGATGGAAGCCAGATTATGTATAAGGGGTACATAGAAGAAAGCCACTCTACAGCTGGAAACAGCAAAAGAAAAGTGCTTGTAGAGGTGGGAAGGGTGTGATCCAGGCACAGAAGTATCTTCCTTTGGTAGTTTACTATGCCTTGAAAGATTAGCAGGTCTGATTTTTAAATGTGGCCAAGGTGACAATTCAACCATAACATGTGAGTAGTGTATACATTCTTATCATATGAGAGGTCCTACAACAAAGCTTGGAAGGGGCTTTTTACAAGGGCTTATGGTGATAGAACAAGGGGTAATGGCTTTAAACTGGAGGAGAGGAGACTTAGATTAGATGTAAGGAAGAAATTTTTCACTCTGAGGGTGGTGAGTCCCTGGAACAGGTTACCCAGGGAGGTTGTAGATGCTCCAACACCAAATGTGTTCAAGACTAGGTTGGATGGGACTTTGAGCAACCTGGCCTAATGGAAGGTGTCCCTGCCCATGGCAGGGGGGTTGGAACTAGATGATCTTTAAGGTCCCATTCAACCCAAACCATTCTATGATTCTATGATCTTGCCACAAATAAGAATAGTCTGAGCAATGTCCAAAATCTGTTCAGCCAGCTGAGGGTTTGAGGGCTGGGGTTTGGTTTTGGTTTCAGACATAAAACCACATCTGAAATTTGCATGTCTTCCTTCCAATTGGTGTACACTGTGCCAGTGTTTTGAGGTACGAGATACAATAGTAGATGCTGAAGTGCAAAATGAGATCACCTCAGGACTCCTAGGAAAATCTTCAAGCAGTCATTGTCATTGTTTTGGGAGATTTTTCTCTCTGTCTGGGGGAGAATGCTTGAACATTAGTTCTCTGGATGAGAGTGTCTTTAAGAGAGAAAAAAGTTGCTTCAACTTACAAAAATACACTCAGAAGCTATGACTTCATGACTATGAGGACTTAAACTGTTACCAACCATATAATGCAAAAAAAAAAAAGTTTTGCAACAATGGTATCAGAATATTTATGCCACTTCAAAGGCCAGGGAGTGAAAAAAAATCAAGAGATTCAGCAACAGTCCTAACTCCCCTAAGCTGCTTATCAGATATTTCATACTATATGTTTTACAGTTCCAAATAAACTAAACAAGCTTTGCAGGGAAAACAGAAAATATTTATTATTTTAGAAACATGATTGCTGAAACATCTACCTCACTACCATGAGCTCATGAGTTTTTCTGTGTAGTAGTAATGTTCTTTTAACATAGATTTTTTTCTTATTTCACTTCCTTTTTCCATGGGGGTTAAAAAAAAGAGACAAAATAAATTGCCTATTATTAACAATATTAGAATTTAAGTAGTGCCAATTAGACTTCAAGTTCTTGCACATAAAAAGGTATAATTAGACAAGTCCTTTTTCTCCTTTAGCAGCTGCTGTTTGGAGACATTTTTTGAAGGCAGGGTGAATAGGCTAGCAGCACTTCTTGCACAGAAATGCTTGTGTCTCTAGAATGGGTCAGGGAGGACTAAAAATCTGATTTCTCAATTCTTTTTTTTCCAGATAGGATGCATCTGGCTTCAGAGAAGTCATGCTGATGTAAAATTAGCATAAATGAGAGCAAAAAAGTAAGACATCTATCTGAAAAATTGCAGATTATTATATCACACAGGAAAATCCTGAGACCTTATAATAATAGGATCCACTATGAATTACACAGTAATTTCTTTTGTTCTCAATATTGAGGCAATTAGAGAGAGTAATAGAAGTATATATTCCTGTTTTAGTTAAACTCAACAAGGCTGAAAGTCCCTACACAGATGCTGAAGTAGTCACAAAGGAACACTGATTTCATTCCTCCAATGGCCAAGCCAACGTAATCAAGCCACATGCCAAAATAAATTATTAAGTCTGGGGAAGCATTGATGTGCATTGATTTCTCTTTTCCCATTAAAAGAGAGGGAGGGGAAAGGACTGAGTTGTAATTGAAGTTTGCGATGAAAAAGTTTGTTTGCATGTTTGCTCAGGCAGACAATCAAGGTACACCCCACTCCTGATCTGGACTACTGTCGTAGTAAAATGCAAACATTTCCTGACTTTTTATTTTAACAGAATAATGCAAAGCACATACATGAACAACTTAAATGACCATCACATATTCAGAGTATTATTTAAGTTCAACAGGTATGATAAATATAAGAATAACCACTTTTAGAAAGATGAATTTCATTCACTACATACTGACTTCCTCCATGAGTAGTCCTATAGATTTTGGGGGCTTATTTCACTGGTACTGCCTGGGAATACCTGAAGTAATTCTGAGTGAATCAGGTCCAAAATTGTTGAGCTATTATAATATACTACACCTTCCTACAAACAATTCTCTTTTGTGTTTCTTGCCTTTAATCACATTATTCTTCACATTCTCACATCTTTTGCAGCCCTAGTAAATGGTTCAGAATTAAGTAGATCAAGAGGCTTCCTTCAATACATGACAGATACCATTTTATCCTGCAGTCTATCAGAGCTTGAGGCAGAAAGCATCTAGTTTGTCTTCTGAAATGTACCACATATAACAGGTAGTAAAAGCGGCTCAACAAACAATGTTAATTAACTGGAGGCTGAAACAATAAAAATACATGTTTAAATATACAAGAATTTCTCTGGATCATGAACCCTAGCTCACATTTTGAGACCAAATACCTTACACTTTTCATTCCAAATTGTTAATTGCACCACTGGAATGCAATTAGCTTCATTTCTACAGTGCACATGAAGGAATGTCTGCACAATGGGCTACCATAAATTGTTCCTGAGGTTTATAAGGGAGCAGAGGAATCAAACCCTTCCTTAGAAACTAGTTTACTTTTTAAAAGGGGATCTTCCTGAAGTTTTATATGGGTCATATAGCTTCCATTTAAATGTATTGTTTAAAACAGAATTAATGTTCTTAGCAAGGCAATTTACTTTTCCCACATCACAGATTCTGCTAAGTAGAATTCAGAAGGTCATACTTTCATCCTGCAATAGATCTTTCCTTTCATAAGTTCATCAGAGAAAGTTTTCTTTTTTATCTCCCTGAAGCTAGATTTAAGGTTTCTATACAATGTATTGTAGTGTTCCTATTCTTTAGACATTTAAAGAACTCGATAAGTTTTGGCCAAAGATCTATTTGTCAGAGGCAGCAGGCTCTATCACTTGCTGAATATAAGACATTTAATTAGTGTCTTAAAAGAATTATAAGCAACTCAGCTCAAGCTGAATAGAACACTTCCATTTCTATATATAATAGGCCCTAAAATGATGAAGAATATAGATTAATTCCTCTCATATCAAGAATTGTATTTTTTTCTTTGTGTTTTCATAGCCTTAATAACATAATGCACATGCACACAAAATACTTAAATAGATGTCTAATGACTAATTCCTTTTCAAACCAAAGTACTAAAATTATGATGAATATACAGATTTCAACTTGTTCCCTTCTTTAATTTGCTCATCTGAATGAACTTGAATCGTATTCACACTGCAGTGCTGCAAAATCTTTATTATTTATTTCAAAGGCATAGTTTACTTCAGAGTTGGCCACTTTCACAAAAACCATGTGAGATTAAGTTCTCCTGACTCTATGAAAGTCATGATCACATTCTCAGAAATTTTCTAACAGAAGCAGATTTTTTCAGGGATTCAGAAATAAATAAATTCATAGTGCTTGGAAGGCTGCTTGAAGACACAAGGAGATATTTTACAAAATTCATCCATCCACAGTTACAGACATCCTCCATTAACCACTTGTAACAAACACACATCACATTAATTCATTCTGATAATTCAGCTGGTCTTTCAGACTCCAAGACTTAGAGCAAATCCTCGACGCTTCTGTATCCAGTCTGCATTCCTCAAGCTATAAAAATGAATATTAAATTTGAGCCTTTTCATCCATTTTTCTTGGGCCAGCATTTTGGTTCTTGTTACCCATCAACTATCTTGATCACTACAAGTGTTTGCCAGAGCCTAGTAATGCTAGCCTCCTTTATGCAATTTTGTGGTTTGCTACTGCTTGATCAATCATCTCCTAGGTTTTCAACAGTCAGTGACATCTTCAGCTTCTAGTATCTTCTTATAAAAGCCACCTCTTTGTTAAAAGAAACATACACATATACATACAAAAGAGCATGACCTTAGGATCAACTATCCAAAATTATGAGACATTATATTTAATATGATTTATGTCTTCTATCAAGATAATGATTTGGAAAAGTTTATCTGAAAATATTCAAGATCCAACAAAAGACTTAGTAAGGATTACAAAACAGTGTTGTTGACAGAATAACAGATTAAACTTTAGGAATGAGAAAAGTCCAATCAGAATTTGCATATCTGTCGTAGCTGGATTAATCTTAAGACTGTGTTCTTCATTATTCAATGGTTCCACTGAAATATCATTAACAGTGTTTTAATGTTTTGGTACTTGGCAGTTTCTATATATTTCTTCCTTCAGACAGCTGACTAAATACTTTTCCTAGACCTATATAAATGACTTGTTTTATGAAAAAAACTTGGAGGATGGTGTATTTATTAAAATTTTTACATAATAGCCTTGATAAATCATAATTAAAGTATTCTGAAGGAGTAAGAGTCAAAAGAGGGACTCCTACTTAATAAAAGTGGAAAATACAACCTGATATTTATTAATACCTGAATGACTATAAACTATATTATGAATAGTCATAAAATATTCTATAATATATAAATATATTACGACTATGTTTCTCCTCACTATCTTTGAGGAATATAATAAGAGGACTGACATTAGACTTGCACAAGTCATACGTCAAGAATGCAAAATAACAAACAGAGATGTTTTACCTAGGATTGTTCTTCTGCAAACAGGGGCCCTCCAAATGCATAGACTTCATTTTATATGCCACTTCCTTTTTGCTAAGAGAGCTCACATGATGTGCATTAATGCTCCATACACTGGCAAACTTGAATCTCTATCCTTCATAATTTGTTCACTTGGAATCAGCTATACTGATTACAAAAATGAACAAAACAAAAAAAAAGGTAACAGTGCCCCAGACTGTTGGGTTATAAATTGTTAATTTATTGAGTTTTTAAAAGGAACACAGAAAACAATAAAACAAAATCCAATATATAGATCACTTTTTTCTTATTCTAACAAACTGACATAGGTACTAGCTATAGAGATAGATCAGGTTCACACTGCCTTTCTAAAATGAAAGATTTTGCAGCTAACGTGAACAAAACAAACAAACAAAAAAAGACAAAACAAAAACCAGACTAAAGAAAAAAAGCAGTATTTCCCCATGGAGTTTCATTTGATTTGAGAAATATTTCTTCTCTTTCAACTAATATAATCCAAACATGTTGATCTTTAAAGGCAGATTGTAAAAGGCTGTCTATTATGGTCATAGGGCAACATCTATCACAGAATTTATTATCTTGATCACTCTAGAAAAATGTGCCAATGTTTCTCATTGTTGTTTTTATGCTATCTATTTTGTTTCACTAGTATTGGCAAGGACTTTAGAGTAAGCAACATATCTGAAATGTAATTATGTGCAAAATTTGGTACATCCGTGGCATAAGTACTTGCTCTACCTACATACCCACAATTTTCTTCTTACTCTCAAAAACAAAACCCACACATATTTACTTCCAACAACACTCTCAAAACCTGTAGGATTTTGTTGTGGTTGCTGTTCTCCAAGAAGTCTGAACTATGGGTTTCAGCTAGATCTTGCTAGGAGCAATAATTTCATGACACCTGTAGATTTTATACAAGTTGTGTAAATTGTTGCAGAGGTTGTGAAGTCTGTAGAGTTTCAGTTACATGAATCCTCTTCTAGTAAGTTACAAATTGGTACACTGTAAGGTGCAATAAAACTGTGATGACTTAGATGGTAGCAATAAACTTACTTTGGTATTATATCACTTTGTAATTCTATGATATTCCACCTGAGCATCTCAAGGCACTACTCAGAATAACATTTTGGCTTCATAAGGTTTCTGTTTTGCATTAAGGAAGCATTACAATCAATAACGTTTTACAGGCAAAAAACCTGATGGATTAAAAGGAATCAATCCCTAAAAATGGTTGGGTACTTATTCACATGAATGTGACAGAAGCTGTACAGAACCACTAGGAAGAAAAGTTCAATCTGGAGTTTTAGAAAGGTGGGGGTTTTTTTGGAAGTGAGTAGTGAAGTCATTGTGTTGTGAGTTCATGGCTTTTATTTTCGTCATTATATTTTATTTCATGGATCTTTGTGTCTGATCACTAACTGCACGCCCATGATCAGGTAAGGACCTGCACTTCCTTGGCCATGACACCCTGTATGAGAACCTTAATACCAACAAAATATTATGTTAATTATCATCAATTCAAAGGTGTTTAGCTGTGATAGAAGACATTCCCCTGAACATATGAAACCATATAAATTTCTATTGTTAAGATTTCAGAAATTCTAGACAAGTTTCCCTTGTTATTCAGTTTAAGAAATAATAAATGTTTGACTCAGGTTGTTAGTGGGGTTTATGTATGCGTTTATACTCACACAGACAACAAGTACCTATTAAGTAGAAAAACATAATGAATCTAACAAGTTCGAATCAAAAATCATTTACTGCTGTCTTATAGAACCAAAGTAAAAGAGAATTGCTATTTAAGACATCCTCCAGATTTCTTGGAGGCAAAGTTCTGTATATCCACATAACCTTCAGACCTGAGGAGGTTTAAGATTAAACGAATTGGAAGGGATTAGGTGAATCATGTTTAGCATTCCTTAACCCTCACCATGCTACAGGACCAATTGTGACAGTGTGACTCAGCTGATCAGAAGCTTTTTTATCTATGTTATCTTGGTACCTTTAAAAACACTCAAACTAATTCAGCAATAATGGCTTTTAGACAAGTGGTCATACATTCTTTCAGTTTAACATTGCATATAAACTGTAGTATTTGGGACATTTTTATAAATAAATTTTATTGCTTTAATAAAATAAATAGCCCCCTTTTCTAAGTATGCTAAGTTAGATTATATGTTTATTGATTTTGGATGCTCTTCTCCCTCTCCTTACCCTTACCAGGCTGGGTGAAAATTGATTCTCTCTTAATTAGCTGGTAAGGTACTGACTTAATTGATTTTCAAACTAATTTTTACAATGGCTCGGATATTTTGAGTTGTCTCTAAATTGCTATTTGTGTGAAAACCAACTCTACAATTCACAACTGTACTAAATGAAATTTCCAACTGTTTGGGGTTTTTTTTACCCTTTTTGAATGAAACCATGGTAAATTCCTACAATTATTTCTTATTGAGTTTGCAACTATGTCCTTTTGTAACATTTTAAAAACATGCAGTTGCTGAGAAGATTGAATCAGACAGAGGGTAAAGAAGATATAAGACACACCAATTCAAATAGTCTCATGATGAGTTAATCTGTGAATGATCTAGTCTTCTACGACACTATAAAAGTTAATATTCCATGCTGCAGTCTGTGGAATGAATTCTGTCTGCTGCACTCCACTACTTTATATCATCAAGGTATTTGCACAACACATCAGACTGACAGTTTCAAGAACAATACATTTTCACAATATATATTACAACAGTTCCTTTTCTGTGATGCTATGTACTGCACTACTCCTGTTGAACCCTTATCTACAGTCTAGGAGGTGCCTTCTCCTGCCAAAACCTGGCAACTTTCAAACAGAGATGAAAGGAAGATATTATTGTGCTTTGTTCTTTAAACTGCTACAATGCAGAGAAAAACTATTTGTTTCCTTCCTTTAAAATTATACATATGTGTGCATATCTGTCACTGTTACAGAAAGTGATACATTGTTCCTAAAAACAGGTCATATATTTTACACTGCATTTCAACCTGCATAGCTTAGATTAAGCTAAACTTTCCTCCTAAAAATCAAGCCCATTGTTTCTCTCCTTCAGAAATGCCAATCCACACTCCAACCTTTTTTGTAGAATAACATCTGCTGCACAAAATGGAATGTAGATCAGCAGATCTGAGTACATTCAGCCTAAGTTGTGGGGATACTTTACAAATAGTTATTCACATTTAAGAAGTTAAGGAAACAAAATGATTTTGACAACTAGAAAAGGGTTTTTATCTCTCTCCTTGTCAAGTTTTTTCCTTTTTAAAGAACTCTATTTTTTTAAAACAAATACAGTTTTGTTACATTATATCATGAATTTTCATTGAAAAATCATTCTTGTATTTGTAATGTTTAATAATGTTGCATGTTCAAATTATCTACACTAAACCCTAGCACAAAAAAACCCAAAACAGGTATGTACAGAAATCTTTACTATAGAGCAAATATTTTTTCCACCTAAGGATTGTGTTCGCTTTACATTTTTCTGGTGTAGAGAAGAAATTATAGACATTCTGTCCTTTTCAATTGTCTTTGTCTCAAAGTGCAAAGATCCATTGAGTACTATTCTTCACTTTTACTTTTTTTTTTCTAATCATTGTTTGATCTCAATTTTTAGTGTAACTTTATAAAATATTTACAACATAGAATCATAGAATCATTAAGGTTGGAAAAGACCTCTAAGATCTTCAAGTCCAATTGTCAACCCAACACTACCATGAACCCTAGACCATGCTATCAAGTGCCATGTCTACATTTTTTTTTTAACACCTCCAGGGATGCTGACTCCACCACTTCCCTGGGCAGCCTGTTCCAATGCTTAATCAATCTTTCAATAAAGAAATTTTTCTTAATGTCCAATCTAAACCTCCCCTAGTGCAACCTGAAGCCATTTCCTCTCACCCTATCACTAGTTCGTTGGGAGAAATGTGTCCTGGGTTCAGCTAGGATAGGGTTAACATTTACAAGCAGCTGGGAGAGCCCACAGCTAGGAGGGGCCACAGCTGGTATAAACAACCAAACCAGCCAATGGGATATTCAATACTATACTGATATCATGCCTGTTATATAAGAGAAGGGCTGGCCCAGGGAAGGAGCACCTGTTTTCAGAGAGTGGCTTCAGCCCAAGGCCAGAGCAGGGACAGTGTACCTCCAGTACCTGGTAGAGCCTCATGGTTTATATCACTCTATACACTATTTCATTAGTATTTATCATTACTACTGTTGTTTTCTTCTCTCTTTGTGTTGTTATATTAAACTGTCCTTATCTCAAACCACAGGCTTTTCACCTTTTTCCCTCCCACTTCTCCTCCCACAACACAAGGAGGGTAGGGGGGAAGTAGTGGACAAGCAGCTTTGAGGTGTTGAGTTGCCAGCTGAGGTTAAACCATGGCAACATGAAATCACATAAACAGAAGAAGAAATAGAAGGTTGTAAATCATTCTTGTAATGTATAATTTACGTGAAAAAATTATTAATGGCTGGGATTGGGTATTACTTGCTTTGCCTATTATGAATGGAGGATATCACACTTCTCTTTTAGAATTAGTATAAATCAAATTACTAAATCAAAGATGTTCATTACATAGTGGGTTTTTTCTCCAACAGTCCTCTATCTAGAAAACATACAACTCATGCTGAGGACAGTAAAAGTGAATCTAGTCCAAATTTAATGAAAAATCAATTTTCAAACTAATTTTCTATTTTATATGTATGTATATTCCTTATTGATATAATTCTGGAATCTCTTACAATAACATACAAGATTTACCTATGCAGGACCTCTACTAAACAGAAAAATATTATCCATGTTACAAATTTAAAACAGCATCAGTGATGTACACTGCAGATAGAAGTATTATGGGTTAAAAAATAACTCCTGTCTTTCAATGAGGAGATGGCATAAATGGAGCAGTAAATTATACTCCCTACCAACTTACTGCAATTGTAGGCTGCTGTGGAGACCATTTCAGCTGCCCAAGTAATATGATTCCTATTCTGAAGACTGTAAGGGAGAACAACAGACTTTTGTGTCAGACCTGTTAATACTCCTGGTGCTAAGGAAACCTACGTTCAACTTATAGTAGTGAACAGATCCCAAAACAGGCTGGCATGAACAGGCTTACCGGCAAACACTACAGTTCTCAGAAATTCTTATTACTATCTGGTTTGTTAGGACTGACATCTGCTCATGGACCTATCTAACCTTCTAAGTCCTTACTGCATGTCTTGCACATAAGTAACTATAGTTTGTTTTAAGAAAAGAACTATAAAAAGGGCATGGAATGAAGGGGAAGAGTTTTCATATGCTGTTTGGATAAGTCATCTAGACATGTCAAATCCTCCAGCACATTAATTCTGGTTAATTCTACTAGTGACAGAGTGCAGCATTGCCCCTTCCTCGTAGTCCTGATCCTCAGAGACTGGCCATAACTCGCTGCCTACACAACTCTCCCAGAGATCTAGATTTTCTTCCAAAGGAAGCCTAGGCACACAGGCAAAGAGGAAACAGTGCCACCCTCCCACAGGATCTCTGATGGGGATGATGAGGGAATTGGTGCTGCAGGCTGGATCACAGAGCCTTCTCTTTTGCATTCCAGGTGCAGTTGCTGCATACCACCAGGGCAGTGGAGAGACCAATACCTGACGAAGCAGGCCCTGCTTCTGGCTTTGAGTGGACTGCATTGGTTTGCATCAGATGAGGACTCCTGCTGAGCTAGTCAGCTAGCTAACTTACAGGCTACTTACAGAGCTGCCTAAAACATTAAAAGCTTGTGATTTTTGTGCTTTCAAACTGATTTCTAAAAAGCCTACATTCAAGAAATTGTTTGTTCTAGTTTGGTTGAGTTTTCCAGTTATTTAAATAGAAAAAGTAGACTTATATTTTAGTGAAAAGCTGGAGGAAGGGATCAAAACATATTTAGTTCATAGTAAACATTCAAATGGTAACTGTTTCCCAATGTTTGCTATCTTCACCTGCTATTGATTTTATCCATCTGTGGAATATTCTGTTTGATTCTGTTCTGTCTAATTTTGTCAGACTCACTCAAGTTTAAGTGTCCAGAAAGTATAATCTAAAAGTTGAATTTATACTATAGAAAAAATAGCAAAGGAGGAAAAATACAGACAATTAATAAAAACCTAATCAACCATCACTAAAATATTTTCTGGGTATTGAAAGTATTTTTCTTCTCTGAGCTTACTAGATGTCTCTCTGCAGACATATAAGTGAATTGGACTGTGTTACAATCTGGTGGGAAGATCAACACATACTTCATCAGTGTTAAAAGCAGCTCACAGACCACTAAATGCAGTCAGTGGAGCAAAGCTGGAAAACAGTTGCCCTAATGCTCTTTAAATAAAAAAGAAAAAAAAAAAAGAAAAAAAGATAAAAAGAGAATCGCCGTAACCATTTTTAAGTTTAGCAGTGTATATATATACACATATATATAAAATTATATATTTTTATATATATATATTTGTATATATATTTAGTTTTGACGGAACCATAAATGTTTTCAAGCTGTGCCCCTGCCCTTTCCTTGTCCACTTTCACTGACCAAAGTTAGCAAGCACCATACTATATAAAGGAATAGTCAAAAGGTTTTTATTTTGCATGCACAAATGTCTCTAATCTCTCTAACAGTATTTACCAATATACATGTACCTGGCATCTTGTGTTCTGAAGCATATTGTGGCTGCCACTTTTCTTGTTAGTTTTTTGTGTATTTGGAAATGCCTTTTGTGCATGACTGCATCCTGTTCTCTTCATTAAAGATGTATCTTTATCACATTCCCTCCCCCAGCTGCAATTATTTAGCCATTTCCTGCCACCTCATTTTTGACATAGGGGGCCCTGCTGTCCAAATGAAATTTTAATGAACGCTTGAGGATGTGTGTGTGCATTGTTGAGTCCCACTGCCAGCCCTGTGACATGCAAAGAACAAGAGTCGAATACTCACAGTTAGTGGGAAAGTGTTGTGTTATTACTTTTTAAAAGGAACAAATGTTGGCATACAGTGTATACTCTACTAGATCCATTTTACACAGTATTTTTGTTGCTGCCATACATGCATTTTTGTGTGGTTTCTTCTTGCTGTCTAATCTGCCTAAAATGACCAGAATACCACATACCAAGAGAACACTATACTGCTTTAAATCTGTTGACTAACCCACTTAATTCTGCTAACTCTGTCACCATTGCACTTTGCTTTTTAGAAAGGCAAAATTTTAATGCACATTTCACAAATAACCTCATTATATTCTATTATCAAACTTTGCTGTTCTTGTTCCTCTTCCACTTGTTTTTTCTTCTTTTACCAGTGCAATCCTAACTTTAAGGTTAGAAATCAGGTTGATCCATAATTGCTTTGAATTACAAGCTAGAGAAGCAATGAAATATTCATTTTTTGCCTGTGAGGTCCAGTGTGCTATGTGTATACACGGACAGTACCAACTGTATACAATGCCTTCATGGACCTCTTCTTTCTTTTGTTCCAACTTTTCATTCTCTTTTAGCAAACTCTCTTTTATTCATTATGATCCTTCAAATTCAGCAAATGAGCCATTAAAATCACAGACCACAGTCACCCTGTCACACTGACCAGATTAATGTCCAGAACATAAAGTGCAAAAGGGGTTCTCTGGAAAAGCCCCATCACCTGTAATGGTGTCGCTGAATATTACATCCCAAGTGATTTGTTCAGGAGTACTCAACTAAATCTCTATGGCAAGATTAATTCTAGCTTTTCTGAATTTTTGAGAACTTGATTAAGATTAAATCAAAATATTTTAACAACCTCAAAAACTTATCATTTCAAAAATAGTGTGTAGGCTTGCCTTCATAACAAAGTATAACTGAGCCTTCTCAGCAAAAGTATTTCCATAAAACCTAGAGTAGAGCAGAAATAGAACATGCATCAGCCCAAAAGGGTTGAAGGCTGGCAAAAATGGTATTTTAAATAGGAAATTCTGAATTATCTTAATAGGTGACACATGAATTTCACTTCTAGTTGTCTTTGGTTCAGAAATCTGATGTTATGGTGACATTATATAACTTTTTATCTTTTTTTCTTTTAGGCTACCTTTGCTAAGGAAAATATTTCAAAATTAAAGAATTGACAAGAAGAATTGTTTCCTTCCAAAAAACATACAGCTAAAAATATTCCAGGCAAGCCACGAATTACAAGTAGCTGTGAACTGCCTGTAGTTTTTAGGAGAAAAAAGTCTCCTTTTGAAGTTATCTTTTCTATCACTACACTATTTCAGCTTGTCAATAATCAACATGACAGCAGTTTTAGCAATTTTGCCTGATACCTTGAGTACAGATAAATAGCAAGAGATTAACCTACATTCAGTCTGAAAACAGTAGGAGAAAATAATTGCTAACCGTAACTGACTCATGACAGACCTCTTGTGTTGTTTTCAAAGAGGATAAGCCAATCTATGAATTTCTATTTCTGGAGGATTATGAGTGCATAAGAATTTTTTTTCCATTTTCTGAATTAAAAGCATAATGCAACAATAACATACTTGGTATTATGCATTGAAATGAGAAAATTGAGGGTAAAGCTAAAGAAAATACCCTGTGATGACTGCTTTTACACTGATTAAGAGACACTCACATAACAAATAAATTTTTTTAAGATGATGTTTTAAAGAAACACTGTGTTTCTGAATAAAGTATTCTACCAAACCTGTTTCCACTAATATAAATTTCAGATCTTCAGTTAATTACTAGCATTATTAGTTATTATTAGGGGAGGCCATTGATGAAGCCTTCATACTCCAGCTCCAGGAGACATCACGCTCACAGGCTCTCATCCTGCTAGGTGCCTTTAACTACCCTGACATTTGCTGGAAAAGTAGCACGGCAAGCTGTAGGCAATCCAGGAGATTCCTGGAGTGACTGGATGACAACTTTTTAAAGCAAGTAATTGACAGTCCTACCCAAGGGTAAGTGGTATTAGACCTAATGGTGACAAATGAAAGTGAACTCGTTGGGGACATCAGGATTGGAGGCAGCCTGAGCTGCAGTGATCACACACTGGTTCAGTTCACTGTCTTGAGGGGTGAAAGACAGATGAAAAGCAAAGTCAA
>VYZX01021942.1:49751-80069 GCA_013401335.1 Brachypteracias leptosomus
ACCTTATGGTGACCTTCCAGTACCTGAAGGGGGCCTACAAGAAAGCTGGGGAGGGACTTTTTACAAAGGCTTGTAGTGATAGGACAAGGTGTAATGGTTTTAAGCTAGGAAAGGATAGATTTAGACTGGATATTAGAAAAAAGTTATTTAATATGAGGGTGATAGGTCACTGGAATGGGCTGCCCAGGGAGGTGGTGGAGGCGCCATCCCTGGAGTCATTCAAGGTCAGGCTTGATGGGGCTCTGAGCAACCTGACCTGGGCAGAGATGTCCCTAGTTGTGTAGATAGGTTGGACCAGATGACCTCTAGAGGTCCCTTCCAGCCTAAAAAAGGCTATGAATCTATGATCAGATCTAATTTTTTTTTTTTTTTCAATATTTAATAAAAATCTCTCATAGAACTGGTTGATAAAACTTTTGGTATAACAATTAACTGAGATTTTGCTATCAATTTTAGCAGTCTATATTTATCAGATTTCTGCAATGTCTTACATTGCTAGAAGAGAAAAAAAAATTTTACAGTGCTTTCCTGGAATGGACATATGTACATTTCAAAGAGGTGTAAGAAAGTAGGCTGTGGTGACAGAGAATCAGAACTACTAGAAGGCATTGAAGAATGCACTCATACTACACCCAAATAAGCACCCTGTAACAATTACAAACCTTCCAATTATGTTTGTCGCTTCCAGGAGTGAGTTTTATTGGCATAGAGCTTAGTACAGTAGTTACATTTATGCCTAAGGAATTATATTCTCTTTAAAGTAACCTACATTTAATTGAATACTATCATATTTTCTAGTGCATGTAGAATTTGATTATTCTAATTTTGACTACCTTAATTTTCAATACATACGCAAGAAAGTAACATGAAAGAATATTCCATTGCTGCAACTCTGTTTTTAACATTTTATCTCTAATATTCATAAAACGTGCAATTTTACCTTATTCATAAAGCACCCTTTCACAGTTTTGGGACATTTTATGATCCTAGAGAAATATGCTTGTATATTTACATGCATTCAAAGCTATTAAATGAGATACCATCTGTAAATCATTGTCTTCTGGCAAAGTTCTAAGACAAACAAAAAGCTGCCATTACAAATTTTTCAAGGTGTCATTTTAGCTGTGCATAACTCAGTTTGTTCAATTTTGTGATATAGGAGTGGGCAGGTCATAGCAAGGAAATACTCATTTTCCTTCAACATCCATTTATAGGCCAACTGTTGTTTTACGATGTAAAAAATCAACATTTTCTGTTCTGATGACTAATTGTAAAAATTCAAATTTCTAAAAAACAAAGAAATCCTTAATTTCTGAATTCTTCCATAAATATTGACTATATTTGATCTGATCAAAGTCAAATCTTAATGATACAAGACAAGCTTCAATAAAAATAACTCGGGTTCAGTCGCTTTTATTTATGGGAGTCAGTAATTAGAATCAGCAGCATTTCTTTCTGTTATGTCTAGCTCTTTCCCTCAATTTGGCCAAGTTCTTCAGTATTAGAACCTGAGCATCTTCAAGCATTTTCATTTCAATTCCCCTCAAACCCTCAGTTCTTACCCTAACTAAAAGGGAGACAATTTCTCTTCTGCTTCTATCATATACTTCTGTAAATACCTGAGTCATTCTTACAGAAAATAACTGCAAGACTTTCACCAGGGAAATTCCTACCGAAAGGAACTGTCCATGATCCTCCATAAACTCTACTTATGCACAGTTGCTTTCATTAGGAACAAGTTTCTTCAGGCTGACTTCTACAGTAAAAGTAATATTTAATCTACAGTTACAAGATTCAGCAAAGCTGTGTAACAGCTTCACAGAATGGTTGACTTTGGAAATTATTTCTGTAGGTCTTCTACCAAGCCAGTCATTTCATGTAAAAGTTTCTCAAGTAGGTCAAGCATGATTTCCCTTTGGTGAAGTCATGCTGACTACTCCTACTACTTTGTTCTTTATGTGCCTGGAGATGGTTTTCAGGATTAGCTGCTCCATCACATGCCTAAGGACTGAGTTGAGGATGATCAGTCTGTAGTTCCATGGGTTATCCTTCTTGCCTTTCTTGAAGTTTGAAGCGGCATTTGCTATCCTCCAGTCACTGTGATCAATGAAAGATTTATCAAAAGTAGCCTCACAATGACATCAGCCAGTTTCCTCATCACATGTGAGTGAATCCCAACAGGGTCCATGGGTTTATATATGTCCATGTTGCTTAAGTGTTCCTTAATCTGATCCTCTTCCTCCACAGGTACATCTCTCTTGCCTTAGTCTTTCCCCTCAGTCTTTGGGACCTCAGATTCCTGAATACCAGTCTTACTAGTAAAGACTGAGACAAAGGCAGCAATCAGTATTTCTGCCTTCTCTGTGTCCTGGGTGAAGAATCTCCTGCCTTGCTGAGCAATGGGTCTACGTTTTCCCGAGTCTGTTTTTTTTATCACCTATGTACTTGTAAAAGCCTTTCTTGTTGCCTTTGATGTCCCTNCCTATCACCATAGCTCATGGACTTAGCCTTGGCCATCAGCATGTTCATCTTGGAACTGGCTGACATTGGCTCTATTGGACATGGGGGAAACTTCCAGCAACTTCTCACAGAAGCTACCCTTGTAGCCTTCCTCTCACTACCAGAACTTTACNATCAAAGTTAAATTGATTTGAGCTTTAGTTTTCCTAACTTCATCTCTGGATGCTTGGACAGTGTTTCTGTATTCCTCTTACATTACCTATCCTTATTTCTATCTTCTGTATGCTTCCTTTTTGTCTTTGAGTTTGGCTAGAAGCTCCTTGTTCATCCACATAGGCTTCCTGGAATTTTTGCCCGACTTGTTATTCTTTTGCAATAGAACTCTCTTGAGCTTGGAAGAGGTAGTCCTTGAATACTAACAAGCTCTCTTGGGCATTTCTCTCCAGGACCTTATCCCCATGTGTTTTTTCTCTTTATGAAGCCAAAGTGTGCTCTTCTGAAATCCAGGGTTGTAAGTTTGCCTTTTACCCTCCTTCTTTTCCCTCAGGCTTGATCTCTTGGGTCAACCTTTTGCCATCTCACACAAGAAGAGGATCACATGAACTAAACACTGTATCTATACAAAACAATCCTGACTGACCCTAGCTGAATGCCAGGTAACCACTCTATCACTCCCTTCCTTGGTTGAACAGAGCAGAGAAAATATAATGAAAGGCTTGTGGTTTGCGATAAAGACAGGGAGATATCACTCACCAATTACCAGCATAGGCGAAACAGACTTGACTTTGGCAAAAAACCTAGTTTAATTTATTATCAGCCAAATCAGAGCAGGATAATGAGACTAAAACCAAATCTGAAAAACACCTTCTCCACACCCCTCCTTTCTTCCAAGACTCCACTTCAGTTCTTATTTTCTCTACTTCCTCCCCCCCAGGAGCACAGGGGTTGAATCAGTTCAGTATATGCTACCTCTGTCACTCCTTCCTCCTCACTCTCTTCCCATGCTCCAGCATGGTCTCTCCCCAACAGGAGACAGCCCTCCACAAACTTCTCCATCATGAATCCTTCCCATGGTCTGCAGTTCTTCAAAAACTGCTTCAGCATGGGGTCCTTTCCACATGGTATAGTCTTCTGGAACAGACTACTCCAGCATGTGTCCCTCCACAGTTACAGCCTCTTTCAGGTGCATCCATCTGCCCCAGCATGGGGTCCTTTGTGGGCTGCAGGTCGATATCTGCTCCATCATTAACTTCCACAAGCTGCAGGGGGATAGGTTGTCTCATCATGATCTTCACCATGGGCTTCAGGGGAATCTCTGCTCTGGTGCCTGGAACACCTCCTCCTCCTCCACTGACCTTGGTGTCTGCAGAGTTGTTTCTCTCACATATTCTCACTCCTTTCCTTGCCTGCAGTTTGTTCTGCAGCTTTTTTCCCCACTTCTTAAATATGTTATCACTGAGGTCCTATCACCATAGCTCATGGACTTAGCCTTGGCCATCAGCATGTTCATCTTGGAACTGGCTGACATTGGCTCTATTGGACATGGGGGAAACTTCCAGCAACTTCTCACAGAAGCTACCCTTGTAGCCTTCCTCTCACTACCAGAACTTTACCACATAAACCAAATACTATCTGGAAAAGTAGAGAGTGGTGACTGGCTGTTGTTAAGCAGCCCATCATTCAGCAAAAAATAAGACAAGTGGATGTTATAATATAACTGGAAGAATGACTGTCATACATGTTGGTATAATTCATCTTAGATTAATCTTTAAAGGAGTTTATAAGATTTGCCTGTTCCCTGTGTGCTCCAGGTTTTAGTTTTGATCCCCTCTTTTTGAGAACTGTGCTTTAATCCTCTTCCTTCACACCACAAAACAATCCTTAGCATGCATGTTTTGTGGCTATGAGAAAGTTCCACTGCCTCTCTAGAAGTCAGCCAGGGCTGCTTTTGCAAGTAAAGATGGTACTTCTCCCCTCAGCCCTGCAGTCTGAGCTAAGAGCACCACTCAGCTTGGGGTGAATTTCTGGTAGGTTTCATGGGAAGGGTGTTTCTTGAGCCTCTCTTTAGGCTTACATCTTATACCTTATCTCCTCTCTGACACCACTTGAACACCATAAAGAAAACAAAAGTTACAAAATTACAGAACTGCAATGATATATGCTTTCAGTATGTAACAGGAAAAAATAAGCTTACCTGAGCTGCCGAGAGCAAAGCTACTTCACATTTGTCTACACTTGCTGTAGTCTCAACCCTCACTACAGTCCAGACTTACTCAATTGACTGGTTTTTATTCAGTTCAAAGTATATGACCTTGAGATGGAGTAACCATTTACAAAAAAGAGCTAGTAAAATGCCACACAGAAGATAAAAAGTCATAGAAAATCAAAAAGGCAGCAAATTGCTCACTATTGCAAGTTGCTCACTATCATCACCACCACAAAAAAAACCCCAAACACCTACATTACCAGAAGATCACAGCTTCAGGATGCATAATTTGTATACAGCTCTAAGTGGACAAGTAAACAGTGCAATGCTTCAATTATTACCTTTCAATTTCTGGAAATAAGATCTCAATGAACCACACAGATACCATACCTGGATAACAGCAAATACAAAACAGGAAATTAAATGATTAGGTGGTGGATCTCAAAGATCCTAAGAGTGTATTCTTTACATGAAAGATATTCTGTAAGTATGAAATTAATTTGCAATTCCTATTGTTAAATTTAAAGCTGACACAAGCACACAAGAACACAAAACCACACTGTGAATGTCTAATAACTATTAAGTGTTGTTATAGTTGTAATTGTGCAAGATTATAAATGAAGTAAACTGTTCACAGGTAGAAAGTTTGGGTTTTTCTTTAAGACCATCTAGTATACAAGCAGAAGAGCAGAGGGGCAGGGGTGCACCAAAAAGATATGCTCTTAGACACAATCTCTTTTTAATAAACTGAAGTCTTAACTTCAGTCTTGTCTTGCAGATTTCTTCCTGATCAGGGTAAGCAATCATTTTCTATTTTAATGACAATGATAATAAAGAAAAATTCTTCTTCTCTCTTTTTTTTTTTTTTTTTTTTTTTATAAAAAAACACAATNACACAATCTACATCATATCCTTGCCTGCTCTTAAATATTCAAGATTCATATTTTCAGACTACTAATTTTCAATTTATTTATGTTTACAGAAATTATGCCCCAAAAATCCTCTTTGGTGCAGCCAATTAGATACCCAAACCTCACATGTTTGTGAGGATTTTCTTCAGAGTACCTAGTCTGATCTTCTGGATCCAAAGTGCAATAGCAGTCAGGGAGCATGAGGTACACTCTGGAGAAGAAGCTTCAACTTAGTTTCACCCAAAATTGCATACATCAAGGCCATTCCACAATGCAAAACAAAGCACACTGAGCAGATAAGATTGGGAGATGCCTCTCAAAATACCCTTGTGCTCTAAATTAAAATGGTAATGCCAAGATAGCTGTTGAAGAACAAGAGGCCAGTTTGCTGACAGAGGTATCAGAGAAACAAACTTCAGATATTGATTTGAAGCCTATGTTGATGTTCCTTAGCCATTCACCATTTTATTTTTTTCCCAATACTCTATATAAGGCCACTCAATTCAGCCATAGATTACTAATTTGTTAATGTATTTTAAAGGACCATTGAGGTTTTTAGAATTATTGAGGGGTCTATACATTCATGAATATATAGTCTTAATTTGCTGCTGTATACAACTCCTTTGACAAAAGATGGAGTACAGGCAGCTGAGTTAATGAATGCTTTTTAAACAAACCTTATAAATGTCAACTGAATGATAGTGAAGTAGACACTAAGAACTGCAAAGGGCTTTTTATTCTAGTTACTTTTTATCTTGCACCATGTCCAGGGTATTTTTTTTCCTGTCTTTAATTTTTCTTTTCCTCTTCCCCTCTACTTTAGCGATTCTAAAATAATCAGGTTTTAGCTTTATTAACTTTGGTTTCAGAAATGAATTTCTGAATGTTATTTCTCACATATGGCTCTTCTGTGAGTTGAACTGAAGACACTGCATCTAGTCCAAACACCTCAAAATAAGTGGAAGATATCGCACTTAGGACCTGAAGTGAAACTCAGGGAAATATCTGCTTGCCAAATCAAAATTATAGTGTCTTACACAGTATGGTTTCTGAGAGTATCATTGAACAGAGAAGACTTTAAAGGAATTCATCTGGAATTTATAAGGGGTTAAGAAAACAGTAACCCTTTAATAAGAAAGACTTAAGTTTAAATCCTATTTATGAAGTTCAATAGGTCAAGTGATATCTTACCAAAAAGAACATAAAGCGGTCCATAAAACAGTTCATTTCCACAGCACACTCACAGCAACTATTAATTTGTAAATACTTTCTACACATTCCTGATAAAAAGAAAGATTAATATCAGTAGTGTCAGAGGTATTGTTTTTGTTTCATTTTCCTGATAATGATATCATATTTAATTCCAAACTCAAAGCTTTAATGACGTTTTGTGAAATAATAAATTGAATTCATTTCAGTAAATCAGATTTTTCATAGAACTCTGATCCTCAGACTCTAACCTTCATACCTATAGAAGCTGGCAATTAAGTTGCAAGAATTTTGCAAGATATATTGACTAGATTATATTAAATATTTCATTTAACCTTTTCAAACAGCTAAAAGTTTAAAATGTTTTCATTTTAAATTCCATGAACTGAATTGTTAAATCATATTCTTGTTTAGAAGCGGTTTTAACAATAAAACCACAGCTTTATTAATTTATTTATTTTGAAGTATAGCAACACTATCTGTTATAATTTTAATGATATTATGCTAGTTTTCACAGCAGAGATTTTTTGTTGTTCAAAGTGCACTTTCTTCTGAAATGCAGCCCACAGAAATTACTCTCAAAGGGCTTTTATTTCTTCATCTTGAGGAACATAAATTTAGATTCTATTACTAATTGCTTCCTTGTAATCAAAGAGTTGACATCTGGGGATTTTATAATCCTCGGGCTGCATTAAACAGAATGATAGTTCTAAGGCAGTTTGTTGAAAGAGTATGTTAACAGAAACCATTGTACAACTCCGCCTTGAGAGGAAATTCTGAACTGTTATCAGGTTTTTCTCAGTCATCTTAATATTAAATAATATGTAATTTAGAACTGAATATTTTTTTCACTAGGAGTGCTCCAAATTCATTACAGGAGAGTTGGCAAATTTCATAGTGGTGAATTTGGAATTATACAAAATTTAGAGTTCCACTCTTGAATAAATTAATATTGCATTTTAGGAATACACTGTACCTACACCGAGCTTTTTGTTAGAAAAGGCCTGGGCTTGGAGGTAATCATGGGGTTCAGACACAAGAGAAAAGATCACAGGCAAAAAATTTAGGCATGATAGCAGTTGAACTAGCTCTGGTTAAGGTGATAGGTAAGAACAACTCTCATGACCAGAATTAGAAAGGGCAAAACAGTGTTCCAAGTTCTTCCTACAATCCAAATCTACCAGATGTGCATGTACATGAATTTGAAACCTTCTCTAAAGTAATAGAATGAACTTGAAGTTGTCTAAGCCTTGCCAGGATTCTGCTGGCTTCTATTACCTGTACTAAATACTAAAATTATCTCAACATAAAACGTGTCAGAGTCTGAAAGTAAGCTGTGCTAATTCATGAGTGCACAAACTGGTATGCTACCCAAATCAGTATGATAATTCAAATTTATTTTTTAAATTAATTACTTAATGAAATGCTTGTCATCAAATTTCATTGAGGCATTCATACACTATCTTCAAAACGTGCAAAATTAAGATGACCTACCTGACATAAATCATGTAGGTGAAGAAGGGAAGTATAACAAAACCTACTGTTGGCTCCTTCAGTTGAAAAAATAGATTACTTTGTTCTTCAGTATTCTTTAATTAAAGCATAACCATTTGGAAAGGGATACAAACAAAATCTCTGTGAATTTCCATCATGAATATGAATGAAGCACTCTCCTACTCCCTACTCCATCTCCCAATGCAGAGTTGCTGTAGCAAGAATGCTAGGAAAGAAACAATCACAGTCTCTTGATATGAAATATTTACAATAACTGTTGTATTCATTATTACAATATGCTGTCATGGAACTGCATCCACAAGTATGTTATATTTTGCTTTTGACCAAGCTTTGGAATACCATAGCATTTGTCATCACTAAAAACTTATAGCAAATTAGAAGGACTTCATGACAGAGGTGTTCATTTATTTTTCATTTCCAACTGTTTTAAAACACAAAATATAGCGAATTACAGTCAATAAGCAGTTAGACAAGTCTCATTAGATGGAAATTACAAATAATCTCCTTCTACATCTATTACAAAAAAAAACCCAAACAGAATGGGTCAATGAAAGTATATTAAAAAATACCAAGTATTGATAAGAAACTTTTACAAACAGCACTGTTTAAAAGGCTAACACATCTATGAGATACCACATAGAGGAAATAAAATATAGAAATTTTTAAATTTTTTTTTACATTTCCCTATTGGATATATATAATTTTCAAGAAAGATACTTTGTTTTTTTTCTAAAGAAAACTTACTGAAAGACCTATAGAATTAAGGTTCAAAAAAGGAAAAATATTTTTCTAAAAAATACATTCCTGGAAATGAGGTGTAAATGAATTAGCATTTGACTAGAAGGAAAATCCTCAATCATCAGAGTTGTGTCTTTGCATGTATATATCATATGGTGCATTCATACATCCATTATACTCATAAAATAAAACATAAATGTAGTTAAGATTTCTTGCTTATATATTCTTTATGAGAAAGACTGTTTTATATAATTGTTCTTTGGGTTGTTCAATATCCAATTCCTAATCTAATTTCCTATCCAGTTGCACATATGCTCTTTAGCTCAAGAACATCTTTCCTTTCACTGCTTGCACCACTTTTATAGTTCTAGGCTATACTTTGTTAGAAAAGGCTTGTTAGAACCCTTAAATAGATGCTCCAGACCCCAAACATCCTGGCAGCAAATGTTTTCCAAAACCATTCACATTTGTTCGTTTTCCTAGCTGATGGATAACCAGACGTGTCTTGTACATTAATACTTATAATGTAACAAAATACAGGAAATGTTAATCCAGTACTTAAATGGAAGCAAAATTTATCACTGCTCTAGAATTATTCCCTTTGGTCAAATTATAGAGATCAAAGGATCACTTTTTTCTATCCATACTTACACCTCTGTTATGAATAGTAGTTCTACTGTATCTTTTTCTTTCTTTAAATAAATAAATTTTTTAAAGGATGTGAACAAGTAACCCACAGACAGGTAAGTTGCTGAAATAGAAGCAAGAAAGGAGAGAAAAGACTGGCAACTTGGTTTAATAACCTGTGGTTGCACTAAGGCTTAAATAAGAATATTTCAATAGCAACTTCAGGATATTTCAAATGGTGTGAAGTTTAAAGAACACGTTGGTATAGATTAGAGGTGAGTATGGACAACTGTGTGTACGAAAATATAAGTATATATCATCACTGTTCAATAGAGAACAAATGAGGTATCATATGACATGTAATATAATTCCAGAGACACTATATTTTTTGAGCAAGAGATACTCCATAGATATAAGCATTTAAGACACATTCATTGAAAGAGCTTCCCGTAAGGGTCAGCTAAAGACTTGTTCTGTGAAAGCTGTTTGCCCTTACTGGTATTTCCAATATGCTGAAGTAAAGGAATTACTCCAATACTCAGAAACTCTGAGAGCCTCCAGAGGCTATGCATGGACTGTGGTACAGCAGGATAGGGTGGAATCATTATCATTTACCCCCATTTTGTGCCCTGAGAATCCCAGAAATACACCACCCCCACACCCCCCCTAGTCTTCAGGCTCTCTCGTCTCTGTGTCCTGCCCTGCCTTTGCTGCAAGTGCACATCACAGTACTGTAATCCAGGGTTCAGCATGAAATTCAGTCCTACATGGGTGGCCCTTGCAGAAAACCCCTATGCACCTGTTCAGTAACACCTTGCTCTAGTGCACAAGATTCAATTAAAGGTAAATTGGGCATAGGTGACACTATGCAGAGATCTGCTTCACCTCCCAAGATGTGAAGATTCAGACTGGAGTTTTATTGTCATGTTAGGGAAAAAAATTTACAATTTCCCAATCCTCCCCTCTATCCTATAAAGGCAGGCATCATTCCCATGTGAAAGAAAGAAGTCCAAGTCATTTTTATTCCAAAATCAAGAAAGATGTGTGTTTATATCCCAGAGCAGAAAGTGATTCCCAATAGGAAAAATGGACTGAAGTAATAAAGAAAAGGTTAAAAAAAAAAAGTTTAGGTTAGTATGTTTAACTCATACAAATACAAAATAGCTTAAATAAGCAAAGCTGGAACTGTTAAGAGTGCAGGAATACTGGTCCTTCGTTTCTGTAGTTACGTAAAGTACAAATGACTCAGTTTCTGATACATATAATGACTGTCTTCCTTCAAGGATTAATTGTCAGCAGTTATATGGGTGTTGGCTAGTTTTAGCTCTGATAGTGTTCTGCCATACTAAAATCACATGGGTAATGAGGAAAATGTTTGCTGCGTAACATGTTCTCTGAAAATAAAATTAGTTGGCTCCAGTGAAGTGAAATTAAAACATTAAGATAGATCATAGATGTTCTTGAACTTCTACTCGGTTTATTAGACAATTCTTCCTGCTCTTTGGAGCTTAATTCCTTAGAACTTTCTATGTGGAAAATGATTCCAAATTGTTTTGTCTCTTCTGCAGCTGATAAATCGTTCAAAATAGATACTCATCAGAGAAAAATAAATCATATATTTCTGTTAGGTGGACAAAGTTTCATAGTTTTCATACTATAAAGTCTTCCTAAAATTAAAACTCATTTTAAATAAATGACAGGATGTGGACTAGTGAGTGGCATGTGTATATTAGTATCTAGCATATAAAAGACAGCATTAATCGGCAGGCACATGAAATTGAACACTGTGTTTAAGTAGCAAACTTGTGATCCAAACAATGCTGAGAGTATAATGAGGGAAGAACTTTCAGCTTGCTTGCCAGACACTGATTATTTTTTTTTCTTATACAGGCAGGGAAGTGGAAAATAAGTGATATTTAATTGTATCAGTCATTTCAAATGAATAATGGAAAAAAATGTCAGTTTACTCTTTGTGCCACTGTTAAGCCAATTTATTCCTCTTCATAAATCAATTTGGTTTTCAGTTTAGGTAGAATCATTACAGCAGGGTCATCTTCCTAGTATTTGGATTCACTGGCCATACATTGCTGATTCACGGGGAAAGCTATTCATTGGTAAGCAGAGGCTGACATGAGAAGGCTGACTTCTATTAGAGTTCAGTGAATAATATGAAACTAATTATTGAATGCATATTTTAGGATGTTTGTTGTGTTTAATCCAGTACTGTTGTAACTGGGGAGGGGGATGAGAGTGGGACAGGATATGGACATGATATGGGATGGACAGTTAACATCTGCTCAAGGCCTTCAGCAATGAAAAGATTGTGAAATTCCTCTGTCTTCAACATTTGAAAATTACCTGAGAGCTTCACTGAACAATTCCTAGGTTGAAAACTACTCACACATAAATTCACAGCAAAAAGTAGTTTTGTTATGTTTGGAGGGATTTGGCTCTCCATTATGGCTACTGTCTTCATTTTGCAGTTGCTTGTATTATTGCAGGTAACAGTGGTAAATAGAAATTTTTCCTTTAAAATTCATTTATGACAAAGTTTTATAATTAAATATTGATTTCCTTCCTTCCCACAATGGAGAACTTAAATGCACAATAGAACCCATATGAATTGCAGAAGAATTAATAGTTATTCAGTGTTCTTCACTCCTTCCCCCTCCCTCATTATCTACAGGTTAATTATGCTAGCTACCATGTTACTTTGGGACCCACCAGCACCTGGGTGCAAAGCAAATACTGAGTTTCTGATTGCTTCCAGTCCACTGTAAAATGAACTCTCTTCTCCCTGGTACCCATTTGATAACTATGAGAAGAGATCCCTTTCTGAACATCTCTGTGATCTTTGTCTCTGAAGTTTTGTCTCTTTACATCAATCTTTTATGAATGGAAGCCCCTAAATAATAGGATCTGAATTCAGATCAGCAACATTGCTAACTACATAGTCCATACTGTAGCAACATCAAACCCAAAATTACTTAGAGTGCTTCTAGGGAGGGCTTCAATCACTAATTAAATGAATGTTGCTAAATTGCACTGCTTCTTGCTATGAATGATACATGCATGCATAAATAAGAGTCACTAATATCACAGGTGGGCTTTTGTTAAAATAAACACAGTCTAAATGTCTTGATATCAAGAACATTAAAACAGAGGTATTTCTCTAAGAACATTTCCCTCCTTAAAAGACAAAGCAATATAATTTTTCCTTCATTGGTTTTCTTCAATGGGAAATGCCTTTTTAGTGACCCGCCATATACAACTCCTAAGCTTAACCCTCAAAATTAAAGCCAAATAACTTGTCAATAGAGACTTCAGTTGGCACAAAAACTAGGAGTTGTTGTTCTACTAGGGCTGATATTTTTTTTGTGCAGCAGATACCACATGGATTCCAGCCCAGTCCATTATAGATATTCCTTTATATTACTTGTACATCATCTTTTAGACAACTCTGCGAGAATGAGAGAGACAGTACACAGTCCAACAAATCCTATGACATGGAATCTAGGTCTAAGGTCTAAGAAATCTCTCCTCTGATTCATGTATCTATCAAGGAAAACTATACTGCTAATCCATATGCTTATTCTTTGGAAGAGAAATTGCAAATTAATCTGCACATCAGCCAGTTCTAGTAAAGTTGTACGTTTCCCTCAGAGGTTCTTAGTCAGCTCAAATTGTTCTAAGCTCAGGAGGTATCCTCACATAAGAGTCATTTAGACACTGTAAAACTTAAGAAAACACCTATACATGCTATTTAGAAAGCAGCCATTCTACCTAGTCAAAAACATTCTAAATTTTGTCATTTACTGAAACCATCATGGTTTACTACAAGGTTTGACAATCAGAAGGAAAGAAAGATTCACCTAGCCTGAAGGTTAAGAGACTGGTCTGGCCTGTAAGACACTCAAGATCCAGTCACTATGCATAATTCAGAGGAATCTATATAAAAATCACTATTTTGGCTCAGTGAAGCAGGACTCAAATCTTTACTTGCTATATCCCAGGCCACTGTCCTAATTATCTGTGGAGACACAGAAACCTAGGTTTTGATTCAAGCATCAACTCCATGTCTATAAACTGTTCTTGTTTTTTATTGAAAATAAAAACATTAACTCAAAACAAGATTGTCATTAAATGGAATTGATCTCTGTTAAACTCATATTCCAATGGCTATTGATTTTCTCAAATTAAAGAGCATCTGAAAGTCTAAAGTAGAAAAGGATTATAACTGTAATAAGAAATAAAACTTACTTTGTATTCCTTTTTCGTCTGGCTGATCAATGCAACCCAAATTTCACGCTAATCAGCCCAAGCAGTTAGCATACAATATGGAAATTTAAAATGCCTGCTGATGGAAGCAAAAAGAGAAAAAAACAATAAAAAACCCTAAATGAAACCAAACTACCTGTAGTAATTATTCAAGATAAAAATATTGTATTAAAACATGTATTTCATACAAATTTTAATGATGATGACTGACTGTTTTTGGCTGGGATAGAGCTGGTTTTCTTTTAATAGCTGATATGGGGCTATGATTTGGATTTGTGCTGAAAACACTTGATAATACAGGGATGTTTCAGTTACTAATGAGCAGTGCTTCCTTAGCAACAAGGCCTTTTTAATTCTCATAGCACCACACCAGCAATTAGGCTGGGGGTGCACAAGAAATGGGGAGGGGACACAGCTGGAACAGCTGATCCCAACTGACCAAAGGAATATTCCAGACCATGTGGGATCATGCTCAACATATAAAACTAGGGGAAGGAGGAGGAAGGGGAGCATGTTTGGAGTTACGGTGTTTTGTCTTTCCAAGTAACTATTACACATGATGGAGCCCTGCTTTCCTGGGGATGGCTGAGTACCTGCCTGCCAATGGGAAGCAGTGAATTAATTCCTTGTTTTGCTTTGCTTGTGAATACAGCTTTTGCTTTATCTGTTAAATTGTCTTTATCTCAACTCATGAGTTTCCTCATTTTTACCCTTCTGATACTGTCACCATCTCACTAGTGGGGAGCGAGCAAGTGTCTGGGTGGGGCTTAGTTGCTGGCTGGGGTTAAACCACAATAATGAGAAAAGAGATCACTGTTTGCGAAACTAAGAACTATTTCCTAGTAAATTTTCTTCAGAACTCACTAGATGCCCACAGCTCTTTTTTCCTCTCTGGCTCCCCAGCTTTAATCACCAGGCATTATAAATGGAATACAAATACACAAAAGGCTAAGGCAAAGAAAGATAGATAATGCTAAGGTAAACAATAAAAACATGCAAAGAACACTAAAACAAAACCCCAGGTGACAAATGAATTCATCAGATGCCCTCTGAAAAATTCCACATGCCTTGTTGAGAAATAGTTTGCAAAATCTTCATGCTGGACAGATTTTTCTTATGTGTTTAGAGAGAATCTTAATAAAATACGGTTAATATATGTGAAACAAAATTTTTCCTCAACCTCACTAACACTGTATGTTTGTGTCTGTATTACCCCCATTGCAATAAAACAGTGTTAAGAAAATAGAGCAAAATTTTGCCTATTATTTTGTAGTTACCAAAGGAAAGGCATGTTTCTCGCTAGTCCTGCAAACTCTCAGTAAGTTTGCAGATGACATCAAGTTAGGTGGGAGTGTTGATCTGCTTGAGGGTAGGAAGGCTTTTCAGTGGACCTACACAGGCTGGATTGATGGGCTGGGGCCAATCATATGGGCTATAACAGGGTCAAGTGCTGAGTCCTGCACTTGGGCCACAAGGACCCCATGCAATGCTACAGGCTTGGAGAAGAGTGGCTGGAAAGCTACTCAGCAGAAAGTGACCTGGGGCTGTTGCTCATCAGCCAGCTGAACATGAGCCAGCAGTGTGCCCAGGTGGTCAAGAAGGCCAACAGTATCCTGGCCTGCATCAGGAATAATGTGGCCAGCAGGACTAGAGAAGTTATTGTCCCACTGTACTCAGTGCTTGTGAAGCCACACCTTGAGTACTGTATTCAATCTCGGGCACCACAGTATAAGAAAGCCATTGAAGTTCTGGAGTGGGTCCAGAGAAGGGCAATGAAGCTGGTGAAGAGTCTCAAGCTGAGTCTTATGAGGAGTGGCTAAGTGTCTCATCCCAGTCTACAGACAACGAGAGAAGTCCCTGGAAAAGGCTATACCTGCTTGACAGGGCCACAGCAGCGGTAGAGTCACAAAGGTGACTCAGAGAAACAGTACAAGCATTGGCTTCTATTAACAACTTTACTCTAAGTTAAGCTAAGGTATTTTGACAAGTAAGAGATATTTTGAGTTTTGGAGAATAACAAGTATTTTGGCAAAGGAAAATTATCTCCTTATTAATTGAGTAGCACCTGTTTTGACAAGGAAAAAAGAGAAAAGAGAGAAACATAAAAGGAGAAAGAGATAAGGAAAGAGATAAGTATCACCAACCTTGGATCCCACATGGTTTTCTTAGAGTCACACTGTCTTCTTAGTCCATAGATGGTGGGTCAACACTGGCAAATGTGCAGGTTCACCTTTTAATAGTTTTACTTTTCACCACCCACAGGGTGGTGATTGCCTTATTAAGCTTCCAGCAAGTTCACAAATTGAGTCGGGGGTATATCTCAAAATGAGTCAGTGAGATGTCTTAGATCAGTGGGGCAATAGGGGTCTCTGGTGGTTGTGAAGTCTCCCACCAAGTTGACCGAAAGTTGACTTTGGTGAGATCCAATGTCGGCTGCTCAGAAGTGGGAAAACAAGGGGAGGGGAATAGGGGAAGAAGTAGCTCACCCTCCTGTCTTCACAGGGCCCATTCTGTTTCTTATCCCCTTTGACTTCTCTTTTCTTGTCCATTTGCAGCTGGAGTTGTTTGAGACAATGTAGGCTTAATCACCAGTTCCAGGCATGTCCCTGACATTGAGAGATTTGGGGTTATTTGGTCTGAAAAAAAGGAGTCTGAGGAGAGATCTTATTGCTCTCTACAACTACCTGAATGGAAGTTGTAAGGAAGTGAATGTTGGTCTCTTCTCACAAGTCACAACTGATAGGACAAGAGGAAATGGCGTCAAGTTACGTCAGGGGAGGTTTACATTAGACATCAGGAAAAACTTCTATACCAAAAGGGTTATCAAAGCCTGGAACAGGCTGCCCAGGGAAGTGGTTGAATTGCCATCCCTGGATGCATTTAAAAGCCATTTAGATACAGTGCTCAAGGATATGGTGTAGTAGTGGGCCTGGTAGAGCTAGATAGCGGTGGACTTGATGATCTTAAAGGTCTTTTCCAACCATAGAGATTGTGTGATTCTGTGATTTTTCTTTATAGAATTTGTTGCTTTTGTTAACTGTGTTTTGGGGAGTCCTGTTATCAAATTCACACTTCTATGACCTCTGAATTAAAAGCATCATTTTGCATTGTGATAAACACTCCAGCCTAGGATACTGCTACAATTAAAGTCAGAGGGGATGGAAATGAAGCTGAACAAAACTTTGGAGTCGCTTCCAAGTTACATGTATAATGAGACAATATTAACTAAATTCCTATAATCCTACAGTGTCTTCTTACTCCAATAACCTGACATTTGAGGTGACAGAAGTTATCTAAATCAGTCACTATCACTCCATTTCCTAAGTTATTCATTCCAAATTGATGAAATCTGATTTATCAGTGCTACTGAGGCTGCTCTAAAGTTCAATCAGGAAGCTGAACAGCTGCAGCACTAACAAGTATGTTAGAGGCAAATAGAGTAATATTTGTGTATGGTCTACATTATAACCTTTCCCTTTATTAGGGAAAACAACTGCAAAAAGAATCCTGGCAGCATACATTTTAGAGGCACAGATCAGCAAACCAATTGTCAATCTATCAATTGATCAGAGCTAGTCTTGGGAGTAGTTTGCTCTTGGAAATGAAGGCCTATGCAGATGGTATGCACATTCATGACTTGCAGAGCATCTGCACAGAATAGATAATTAGATAAGTAGAAGACAAAAACATAGTAACTAACTTGAAGAAAATTAGAATAGGTAAAGGTGTACAGAAATTAAATTATTTACTATTTTACTTCTATATGAATGGAAATACTAAATTATGTATAGTCTACATTTGTTTTCCCTAGATTTTAAGAATATTGGGGTGGAAGGTAGAAGCAGTTGCCTGCCCCCATTCATCACATGGACTCAATACTCAGACTAATTTTAGATTAGAACAGTAAATGAAGCGCTGTATATTGGTGCTGATTTAAATAGCCTTCAGCTGAGTCTGGCTCTGAATAGAAGACATGTCTTAAATTTACTAAAGAACAACGATTTAATTGTTCAAGTCTTTTTCATGGGAAAATATCCTATGAAAATCAAACTTGAATAATACTAGAAGAAATTCAAGCTAAGGTATTAAAATAGATAGCTGAGATGCTGGCCCACCTTTTCTCTATAGTAGTTGCATGCTAGAAACAAATAAACAAGGCCTAGTGGTTTCCATGTCTATTAGCCTGCAATAGATTAATTTATATTTAAAAGACTTTCTCATTTTTATATATTATTAGAGTATCCTCTCTTCTACATATAAGAAATACTGAAATTTTAGTTGTAATGATTCTCCATGGCATAACTATAGCATCCTCGATATTTAAATGCTAAAAATAACCCAATCTAAGAATTTTTGATATGGCCATTTAATTAGCTGAATAAAAGTTAAAAACATCTACAAATACTAAATAGGGCTCTCGCAGAAGGTGGGAAACCATCCAACAGATGGTTTCATTCTTGAGCAGGGGTAAGATGCTGTCCTTCCAGACTGGAAGGGAAATAACCCCCTCCTTTGGTTTGACAGCTTTACGCAGTGCTGAGCACACATGTGGAGGAATGAGATTTCTGGCAGGGAGCATTGCTCTGTGGTTCAGGGAAGACTTGTTCTACAGCAGAAAGAGTTCAGCAGTGGAGCTATGCCATACCATGTCAAGCCACACCACAAGGACTGCCTCACACTGGTGGTTCAGACCTCATCAGGATGGTTACCAGCCCATCAGACAGAAAGAGCTTCCACCATCCAGCTGTGTATGAAAAGTGTGATCATCTTTAAGGACCTTTATGCAGCCTTTTAGCAGTGCAAAAGATGCACTGGCTGACTCCGTGACTTGCTAAACTAGGATAGTCCTCATCTGCCAATAAGTACTGACAAGTTAAACTAGAACCAGTACTATTTTGTTCTGCTCATTAATTTGCCACAAGCTTACATGATGATGAGACATGATTTGGGGGTTTTTGAGCAGAAATACAGGACAAGAAAGCCTTTAGGAAAAGATCCTGCCCACTTGCTTCAGTAGCCAGCAGGACCATGACCTTTTTCTATCCTTAGTGCCCAGAAAGCATGAATTCAAACACACTGCAGAAAAGGGTAGGCTATACAGTTTATTGCTATAGGTCCCAGGCACACTGTTACATACTGTGTGCCTATAGATTCACTGCCACTGTTACAGCTGGTGTATATAAATTTTATAAATAAATACAAACACAGCAGAGTAGTAGTGATCACTTGAGTTATCCTTGAGGTCACAAAAGCCCCACTTTAGAAATGACAGAAGTATTGTTTTGACCTTTTCCATAGCCTATATGAATCTTCCACAATTAAATACAATTGCAAATAAATTATCTTGATTAGCAATTAATACTTTCCATTTTAGTCTATTCACAAGATTTTACTTTCAACCCCACAGGAAGTGCAAAGTGTCTGTTAATCCATTTGGAAAAACATACAGGACAAAGGAGAAAATGACAAACATGCTAGAATTCTTTAAAGATTATAGTTTTAAATTAATTTCTACACAGAATAATTAACAGATTTGCTTAAAAATTGCCATAAAATTCATAATGCATTCAGTATGAATTTTTGCCAGTACTTTATGATATTTTTCTTGCATAAGTGTTCTAGGCAAAAATGCCTACAATTTATGAGTAAAGGGTCTCTCTTTGATTTAAAACTCTACAAACACTCTAAAAAAGCCCATTCACTAGCTAATTTCTTCCTATATTCATATTTTCTTCAGTAATATGACATTGGAAGTGTTTTCTGATATATATACAACATTAAAAACAAGCTAATTAAGTCTGCAGCCATTCCCTAATCATGACTGTAATTTATTTTTTGTTAAATTTACCCCTTCTGGTATAATAATTTTAAAAGATGCTTAACTCTCTTGGACATGACTGCCATTTTTATGACTTACTTAACGCCCAGTTTCTAACAAAGATTATTACGCATGCTTGCTTACTTTTGAACACCTCATTAGACAGCTAAAGGGCCATTGGGACACTCATGGTGGTAAAATTAAGCATATTCATAAGTCTTTTCAGGATCAGAGCCTGAATATTTAGATCACAATGTGATTTTGTTTTTTTTAAATCATACCAGTCATAGATCATGCATACAACTAAATCAGAGACAAGATAAGGTAAGCTAATTTCTTCAGGACTCTATTTTAGTGATTCAATTTTAACACAAAATATGCTGAATTCTGTGAGTTGTAGTACCAGTTTGGCAGATTAGATGATATAGAAAGCATTTTGGTTTTAATAAAGGCCTGAAACTCTATTCAATTTTGGACTCTAAATAAGCTACTTGTATGGTGAATCACTATAGATTATCAGATAAAGGTCATGCACAAATTTATACATCTCTTAAGATTTGAATGCAAGGATTTTTTTGCTGTTTTCTTTTTTTATATTCAATAGCTTATTTTGAAAGCATATTATTTTATCCTTTTTAAATGAGTAGTAAATACTTGAAAAATAATCTTTAGAGTGCTAGTATTCAGAAATTAAGATGATAACTGACAATATTCCTATAACATTCATTATTTATACATATCTTCCACTCAGATGTAATTATATGCCTCAATTGATTATACAAAAAACTCTATGCTTATGTACAATACATATTTAGAATCACAGAATCACTTAGGTTGAAAAAGACCTCTAGGATCATCAAGTCCAACCTTCTTCCCAACATCTCCCTGACCCCTAGACTATGTCCGAAGCACAATTTAGTGTAATTTCAACATATACCTTCTACCCACAGCTTGAAAAAGAGAAATAAACAGCATTTGCACCTATTAAGAATATCAAATAATCAATATTTATTTATTAATGTAAGAAAATATAATTGGTGTATTGGAGGTACTATAACCTACACTGAGCATGATAATGAAAAAATGTTCATGTATAAAAGAAAAAAATAATAAACAATTTATTTCCTTCTTGGGGAAAAGACAAAATCAAAGAGTGCATACCTTTCTTCATACACAATTAATTGGAAAAGCCCAAGGGCAAGATGATAAAAAAATGGAACTGAATGTCAGAAGATAAGTCTTCTTATGATAGTTCTGTTTGCGAAGTGTCTCAGAGTTCAGTAATACTCTGTGCTTTATCTGTTCAATTTACTAATAGGGTAGGCTCAAGTCACCCACTCCTGAACTCACATTAACTTCTGGGAAAACAAAATACTTTATAAACACTTTTAGACAGAGTTTAGAATATTATACTGGGCTGGAAAAACAGGAAAAAAACTAGGTGACACTGTAATCTATAGATTATGTTATCCTGAATACACAGACACCAATGGAATAAACTATATTTGCTCAAGCAATTTCAATGTTGATGTTTACAATGTCTAAGACTTAACAGATCAGTATAGTTTTGATAGGTAATTTAATTTAAATTTTGTGCTCCCTTAAAAATACAGTTTTGATGTATTTTGTATTCTAGTGCATTTAAGCAAACATGACTGGAACTGTTAATTTTCCCTCAAACACAATGCTTACCTTATTTGAAAGGAAGTTAAACAGAAAGAAGTTAGCTTTTTCTTCATACTGGAGGAGGCCCTTCTTTTTACTTATGGAGCCATTATGTTAAATTCAACACTTGATGTTAACTGATAAAAGCATTGTAGATTCCAAAACTACACTGGGATTATATTTAAGCAAATGGGATTATTTTCTTATGTATGGTTTTCAGGCATGCTGCAGGCTTTTTTCTCCTGTTTCTTTGTCTTTTCTATACCATGTTCTTGTCTTTTACAGTGGATTGAAGTCTAGTGAAAAGAAGGCTAGAAACTCTCCAACGAGGAATTATGAAAGTGAACAAAACAGTTTTCACCAGATAAATTCTACAAAAAGACAAAAGTATATGAAAAGTAACTTTAGGATGGATTTATATTTATGATGCCAAAAACACTGTTTGGTTCGCAATGAGTTTTCTTAGCTTGTTTTGGTTATTAAAATTTACCAGCTTTAATAACTGCTTAAAATGTAGCAGATTTTTTTTAACAGCAAACAGAACATTTCTAGAAACACCATGCTGATAACAATGCATACCCTTTCTGTTTTCTCCTTGCTCCTTCTCTCATAACTCTCCCACAATTCATCCTGAAAGAAACATGTTTGTAGGCAACAATGACCCACCAATTCCATTTGCAATCTTACTGCAGAAACTATCACAGCTGTGAACATATTGACAAAACATGCAACTCCAATTTGCTGAAAGAAAATATGAATGCACTTAGTGAACAACATTACTTCCTCAAACACTTTTTTAAACTTAGCCCTCTTTGTTGCATCTTACTAATTTTCTAATTGTGCAGAGGATACTATTAATAAAACTATTCCAAACCCTGGGCACCCAAACCAGTTATGCTCATCTCTTGCCCTCTAGAGACTCTCCATTAACAGTTTCACTAAAATCAGATTTAGATTTTTTTAAAACAACTCAAGTCCTCTTCCAGTATAGGATGTGAAATTTTTCACAGTTGTATAATAATGAATCTGTTTTTCCTCTAATCCCATTAAGGCTTCTCAAAGATCAGTAGTGTATGTATATCAGATCAATGTATGAACCATTTCCCAGTAAAATGATCAAATATATTTCTTTTGCAGCATTAGCAAAGCAGGTTTATGGCAACTCATGCCTTTTCCAGGAAATGGGCTGTACGTATCGCTAATGCATATATTTCTTAATTAAGCATTCAAAAGTGAGTATACAAGTTACAAATATGCTTTTTTGACGTCAGACCTATGATCGGTACCAAAAGAGCAAACCATAATTTTTTCCTTCAAGTTCTTAATGCACTTGCTTCAGCTGAGTTACATTTCCATCATGTTTGCTTTTGCATGATTGAATTTTACTGGCTTTTCCCTGGGTTTATCTGGCCATTTGAACACTGCAGAAGCAGTTACAGTTTGACCAGGAGATTACATTCATCAATATTACCTGTATGTTTGTCTAATCAGAGAACAGAAAGAGCATGATATATTACAATCTATCCAACCCATTTTAACTGGATAATTCTTAAGACAAATACTTAGGAAGCAATTATCAACTAATGAGATTTTATAAATTTTATGAAAAGCGGAAAAAGTCATACTACAACTGAACAACCTTGAAAGCTACAAAGATTACAAGGGACTCTGGGAATATACTTTACCAAAGGATAGAAGTCTACTTGTTAAATTACCACTCCTTGAATTAAAAGAATTAGTCCAGTTGAAATTATTCAATGACCTAGACTAAAAATTAGATGGTTTTAAATCATCTCCCTCCTCCTGCCACAATCCCAGTACTACTAAAGTAAAGAACTTTAAATTACTGAAGTTTCTTCCTCAACAACCAGGATATAAGTTACTGTGCACAAGGCTTGCTGTTGGAAAGCAACAGTGGTGATGATTTCAGACAAGAACAGACTGCCATCCCACAATATAGTATTTTCTCATTACAGTTTTATGCATACAAGTTAACTACTTTAATTAGGTAAGTACATGGAAATAATGGTGTGCAAATTAAATACAATGGCTAATTACAGCTCTATAAATAATAACTGTGATTCTGAATAAATATGATGTTTGGCATAAATACTTAGCATGAGAAAAAAAAGTTCAGTCAGTCATCTTGCATATGGAGGGAGCTTGTATTCATGCGTTTCATTTTCAGATAATCTGACTACTGATCTTAATTATTTTAAGTACTTTTGCATGTATAGCATTATATGCTGCAATACGATATTTATTGTTGAAAGTATTTCACAGATAATGAGCTTGATCTGATCAAGAATCTACCAAACCAGAAAAATATTACCTCTGCCCCATTTTCTGTGTCATAAGAAACATCCAAAGCTGAGCTATTTTGTGCTAATTGTTGCATGTGGGAACAACACATTTTATTTAAAATTAGGGTGAAATCCTGATCCTATCATGCTGAAATAAATTCTAGCTCAGCCTTTTGTTGCCAACTACTTTCTTGACCATTTTCAATTTGAGTGTACAGATAGAAAATAATTCTTAATTATCACCGTTATAAAAGCAGATTTTAAAAGGAGTGGTGATTACACACCATCTGGAAATGTACTCAAGCTGTCAAAAGAATCTGTGAATAGCTCCAGTATACAGTATTCACATTTCAGCAGGAAACCAGATTTGGTCAAGGGGGAAGCATTCGTTCAGATTCATGCATTTTTTAAATTTGTTTGGCATATCAAATAAAGTTCAAAGATAAAGTGAAACAATATTACTTTAAGGGATTTTAATAAAATGAATGTTAATTTGATACACTGTATACATTAAAACACAAAAGAAATAAATGAATCAATCCTAAAATAGTATTCACAAAATGTCAGAACAGTGACAATTGCATCAGAGATATGAAAGAATAAGGGAGAAAGGAAGGAAAAGTAATTTAAAAAAAAAATGGAAAAAGAAAAATTAAAAGCCCCCCTTCCCATAATCTCCTACAGCACTGAAGAAAAAGGAAATACAGATTATCACCAAGTTCTCTGAGCAATTAAAGATCCAGAGGGTTCCCTTGAAAACATCCAGAACCTGCCAGGGCCTGTTGAGTTACCCTGGACTCTCAGTATCCAGGCAACGGGGTCTTTGGAAACCCCTTGTGGGGACAAAACTTGTATTAAGCAGTCTTCCATGTCTAACAACCTGGCACAGCTTCTATTAGCTCAGATAAAAACACAATTAAGCATGTTTGTTTGCCTGCTAATATATAGCAAGGAAAGAGAAAATGAAGTTCATCCTTGATGCTGGTATTTGGTATATGCAAGCTGTAAATAATGGGCAATCACATAAACACTCTCCTGGAGGGTAAAAAGAAAATAAAAAAGGAAAAAAAGTTCTACTTAAGTGCATAAGAAAAGTACATTGTATACAAAAGTGTTTCTGTAACAAAAAATACAAATATAATAGAAGATATGAAAACAGGTTTTAGCAGAGAGGACAGTGGTCTGGGCAGACGCCACTGTGGGCTACTGGGCAGGGAAAACACAATTATGTGAATGAAATCTGCCCGGGCTACTGAAACTTGAACAGCTGTAGGATTACACTGCTGTGAGACAGAGCAACCAGCAAAATTTGTGTTTCTTCTTCATTCTGAATACAACCAAGTCTAGAGAAGCAGATATCTAAGTCATTGCCCATTATGTCTTATTGCAATAAAATTATATATTTAAGAAGAGAAACTGATGATTAATAGGTGGAGGTCATGAAATACCACCAGCTTCCTCAAACACAGAAAGAAGTATAATTGTTAAATGTTGCTACACTTATGTATTCATCTGAGCTTATTAAAGAAACCTAGAGATGGATTTGCTAGTTTTTACAGCAGGTTCATAAAGTTGGATGAAAGTTGAAACAAGTTACAGCAGAAGATATTCCAAATCTTCATACAATTGCTACACTGAGCTCTCTTATTTCAATCATGTGAACAAAGTACAGTAAAGTTTGTTTCATGAATAGCTTGAATCTTTCCTTCCCCTTTCTCTCCTTCTCACAAACTTTTTTTTTTAAAATTAATTTTCTTTCATTGTTACACTTTCCAAAATTTCTCTATTTCTCCTGTGTACCTATCCTCAGGATACTCACTATATTTTTCTTGCCCGGCAGAACTTCTTCTTCTTGAACAAGAATTTCCCAAGGCCTATCCAATTAAACAGACTTCCAAGAAACCCACAGACTCATCAAGCTTTAAAAGTAAACCTCTCTGAAAGTAACAAAAACTGAGCCTCAGAGTATTTAAGGCATAGCTCAGAAAGCACACACACAAACCCCATTTCATACTGTCTCAGGAGGCTCCAGTAGGAAATTGGAACAGATGGTTAAAACTATATATTTATTCTGCTTGGTTTCTGTAAGGCGACTTGGAGAAGAGCATACTGTTGTAAATTCAGAGTACAGCTGTAGCACACAAACGACTGTGTTGCTCAGCAGAGGGTATAGCGGTTAAGCAACTGCAGGGTTCATACTGTGCTGTCTTGTCCAGGCTTGGCTGATACAACACTGCAGACAAGACACTCCATGGAGCAGCACCACGCATCGGCTGAGAGGTGGCAAAGGACAAGTATGCCTCCCATGAAACTCATCTGACAACATGAACCTTCTTCTTCCAATTCAGCTAAAGTGTTTGGAAGCATTTTGCAACATGAAAACCCCAAATGTGCTGAGATGACATGCAGGCCGTGCCAGAAGCTGTCACTTACCACATCTCAAATAGATGGGGCCAGAGCTTGCCCATGTCACCCCAAAACCAGCTGTGTGCCAGGACTGTTAAGGCTCAGGCAAGGGAGCAAGCTCCTGCCCACCCTTCTGCCCATGTTCCTTCAGGTGACTGCTTTGCAACTACCTCAGAGATACAACTCAAGCTCAGATGCGTGAGAGCAGGATTTCATGTTGCTGAAGTTTTTTGCATGCTAAGAATATTTCTTATCCATAGAAAAGGATTTCACTAATGTAAAAGATATTTTTCCTTCTTTTAAAATTCGTGTTAAATGGATAGTATTATTTTCCAACCTGGAGAAAATAGGTGTTAGCTCTCTTCAAAAGATAGATCTTTCCAAACAACTCTTAAAAAAAAAAATAATTTTTCATTTTCTTCTTGAAAATACTCAATTTTCAATATCAAGTTAAAATATTTTTAATGTTCTTTGAACATTCTGAGTGACCTTCAGAGATAGTTTTCAAGTTAATCTCAATTAATTTTCACTGCTTATGTTTAAAATGTTCATATAGTAAAAAATATGCATTAGGAATTAAAATACAGTGCAAGTTATGAGCTCAAAAGACAAGTTGAATTTTTTTTTCGTTCAATTTCTATTAACTGCTAGGCTTATTATAATTAAAGAAAACAGATATTGACTTGTTAATCATAGAATCATAGAACACCAGGTTGGAAGGTACCTCAAGGATCATCTAGTCCAACCTTTCAAGCTAAAAAAATACAGTTTAAATGAGATGGTTCAGCACCCTGTAAAGCTGAGTTTTAAAACTGTTAATGTAAGGGAATCCACTACATCCCCTGGGAGACTATTCCAATGTTTAATTGTTCTCATTGTAAAGAATTTAAGGCCAATGCTACTACAAAAAAACCCCAAACAAACAAAAAAAAAGGTGGGTAATGAGATGTTTAAACTCAAAATAACTTATATGTCAAGATCTTTTTTATTACATACTTCTAAGCATTTCCATGGTCTATCAACACTAGCAAATGCCTTCTCCTTGTCTCCAAAAAGTACTATACTTATCTAGTCTGTATTTATGTTGGTGTTAAAATTTTAAAATTTCTCAGGTACAAGTATCTTATTAAATTACCTTCCATTTCATAACAGATTTTACCACTTATATATATATAAAAAAATAAATAAACATACTAGAAGATTTAAGAAAGTATGCACATTCCATAATTAACAAACAAGTACTTGCATAGTAGACATCAACTACATCAACTATGCCTCATCAGACTTCCTCCTTCAGCACATCATCTCCTCCTCCAGTAAAACCTCAAATACCCACCAGGGTTTGTCTCCAGGGATGTCAATACCTGAACATATCAGACTAAGAGAGGGACAAGGTATGTGCTTCCTAGGTCAAGAGTGATGACCCATGAGACAACTCGAGTTTCTCTGACAAACTCCATTGTCACTATCAAAAAGAATTCAAGATCAAACCAGTCAAACAAAAAAAGCCCACCCTAACTACCCTCAAATAAAATCGATATTGCAAGTTTCATTATTTTATCTGACACTGGGGCCTAAGTAGAATGTGTGCATAATCTTAGAAATAAAATAATAATAATAATGATCTGAATAAATAGATTCATTTAGATTCCTACTCTTCAATTTTCTGACCAGACAGGAAACAGTGCATAGTCACCCAGAGATTGTCACTGAGCCCTAAATGTTTAAAGGTATTTTTATTGTAGGTAATTTTCACTTTCTAAAACTGTAGCATTCTTCTTCTTCTATGTTAGAAAAATACAGATTTAACATGAATGTTATTTGCAAAATTCCACTGTAATACACACATCTTTTTCTACAGTATTCCCACCACAGTACTTAATATGGCTCAAGTTGAAAAGCAAGCAATGTAACTCAAAAGAAAAAGCCATTATCCTGACTTAAAGACAGTCATCACATCCTTTCTGGTAGACAATATTTATTGTCATTTTTCCTGATAACCTGTCAGCTCCACCCTTGCTAGCCCAGGAACAGCAATCTTGTGTTGATATTGGAGGTGGGTTGTTCTGGATTTTTTTTCAATTCTTTATCAATGTAACTGAAAACAACACAAAAAGTCAGGAAAGTATTCTTTCAGAACTCAGTAGCCACAGTGCCAAGTTTACCAATGACTGTTTAAACAGCCTTTTATTTACATCTGTACCTATTAAAATGTTTTTCAAAATAAGAAAGTTGCCCAGCATGCCTATAATAAAAAGTACAAATTATTTATAATGTCTAGCAAACTTAATTTCAGACAAATACAGTAGATAAGTTTATGATTTTTTTCTCTGAATAAATACATGTTGTAAACCAGTGCAAACCTACTAGTGTTATAAGCATTGCTTCTCATTATACATGTGAAACATGCTGGCTCTTTTCACGGTAAAAGCTTTCTAAATCAAGTTCTGTATAACTGAATTTGCACTGAAATTTTAAAACTAAGTGTTATGCAATAGGATCAAATATACACTTCTTAAATTAATGAAAAAATCTTTCAAGAACTATCACAACCATAAACTCATCTCTAAGCACCTCTACAGTATTGCTAGAATCAGGGAGGGTATGCTGGGAAACTATAGCTCTCTGCCTTCCTTGGTCTTGTATTCTTCACTTGGCAGCTGCTCATGTACCATCAGAAAAAGGATAGAGGACAACATGTGCCTGTGGTATGACTATATATGGTAGTTGTTAAAGATTTAATTTGTTATTAGATTATCATCATTATTTCATAAGGAAGGAACAAATGTTTTCTCAGGGGCATTTTTTTCCTGTAGTAGGTACTTCGAAACTGGCGGAAAGATTCTCCTTGCATCAGTAACATGCTCTTTGCAAACACTATTAAAATAAATCCAAATTCTCCCAAAGTCACAAAAACACTACACAACACTTTAGAGATGGGCAGTTATGCTATGATAGCCTTTGTATTTAGTGGGCATGTAAGTGGATATAAGCAAGAATTGGTTTCACAGCTATATTTAATAGAAGCTTCTTTTCTTACAGGGCCATAAGAAGGAAGCTTGTTGATTCTCCTTGTTACTGCTATATAAGAGGAAACTGTGAGTTTCCCAAACAGAATGCAATAAATGCAGAAGGAAAATAAAAATAGAGACAGAGTCCAGGGTGGAAAAAAGGGACTCTAGAGTCTAAGGTAGCAGATGAGAACAGAGAAGAGAAAAGCTTCAAAGAAGCTTCTAGCTGAAGAGATAGAAGTCTTTGGAAACAGCTCTCCCTTGATTCCCAGCAAACACCTCTGAGGCCATTTAGCAAACAGGTTCTGGCAGTTGATGCCCACAGTCATAAAACCTTGTGTACTGTACTCTGTTAGGTGGTACATCTTGTGCTGTGGATCTAGAGAAACTAGATTTACTGATTGCCTGAATAAGGAGGTGGTTCATAGATATTTAAATGTAAAACTAAGGAAATATTACTTTAAGTTGGTTATTGAAAGTAAGGTTCAACTTAAGTGTTCAGAAATTAGAAAATATCAACATCTCAGAAGGCCATGCTGTTGAAATTGAAACCCTTTATAAATACATATCATAACACAGTCTCTAGTTACCTGATTACAACCTGATTTTAGCACAGCATCTATTTCATTCAAAGCTCAAGATGGATGGTGCTCAAAGAACACTATGTAGCATGACACAGCTTCTTTTCTATCCAGTTAAAGCCTTATTCATTACAGAAATAAGGAAAAGTATTAAAAGACATCTTAAAAGAAAATAGTGGTCATCTCAAATTACAACATAAATTAATAGCTGCCTTATTTGGGTCATAATCTCTATGTGCCTAAGCTTACCTTTGCAAATTAAGGCAAAGCAGTTACTTTACCTAATAAACTCTTGCCATGCTAATTTTATAAAACACCATGAATCTTTCAGATTGTGGTGATAAATGCCAAAGAAACCTCAGGAGGGAAATTAATAATTCTGTAGAAAGTGAAACATTTTGATGGTGTGTAAAAAGTACAGCATGTAGCCACTACTTAATGATGAACATAATGAAGAATCATTTAGTAGTTCCCCATTTAGCAAATGTTTTCTCTCCTGTGCAGTGATGAATGCTAAGGTTTTGTAGAAAGGCTTACAGTAAATGATTATGTAATTAATGACCTCAGCAATTGTCTCTGTTTAGGGCTCA
>VYZX01021943.1:5294-21431 GCA_013401335.1 Brachypteracias leptosomus
CTTGGAAACCCCTCCAGGGATGGGGACTCCACCACTGCCCTGCCCAGCCTGGCACAGCCCTTCACAGCCCTGACCAACAACAAATTGTTCCTCAGCTCCAACCTCAACCTCCCCTGGCACAACTTGAGACCCCTTCCTCTTGTCCTGTCACTTGTTCCTTGGGAGAAGAGACTGGCACCAATGTCCCTCAAACCAACCTCCTGTCAGAGAGTTGTGCAGAGCCAGAAGGTCTCCCCTCAGCCTCCTTTGCTCCAGCCTCAACCCCCCCAGCTCCCTCAGCTGCTCCTCAGCACACTCCTGCTCTACACCCTTCTCCAGCACCATTGCCCTTCTCTGGCCATGCTCCAGCAAGAACTTTTAGAAAGTTCTTTGTTTCCTTTTTCTTTCCAGCAGCTGCTTTTTAATCTTCCCAGGTTTTCCATTAAAGTTCTGGAAGAAAGACCCTCTATGCTGTCAATACCTGCCACAGCTGGCTGGTGATGACTTCTGCTTTGCTAGCTGTTTGTTTCCAGGCACCGTGTCTAGCACCTGAGGAACTCACCCTTGTCTTTCAAAAGAGACATTAAAAAATCTTCCTTTTACTAGGAAGATGCATTCTTCATTTCTTCTGTGTTATAAACTATTATCACAAAGCTCGGCGAAACTTAATTACAACTAAAACTTCAAATTAGGCAGAAATTGATCAATGCTTCGTAAATTCACGAGGGGACAAATGGCACAACTGTAGAAATCTTGTTTACTCATGAAAACAGGTTAAAAGTCAATATTATTCAATATTTCCAAGAACCTGCAGACTAAGTAATTTGCAAATGTAGTTATCATGGAGAAACCACGCTTGAACAGAGATGTTACTGACAGAGTGTTCTACAGCTATTCAACAACTCAGGAGAAAATATAAATTCGCTGGTGATGGAGTGAATATGGGCAGGATGGTTATTAACAAGATGATGGCCTTTTTTTGGTGTTATTCTGTTTTTTTGTTTAAAAAAAGCTACTTGCAGTGTTTCACAGCACTACTTTAGAACCAAGATGAAGAGCAGCAGCTCCAGAAAGGGTATTGCTGGACAAGCTCCTCCTAAAATGGCAATAAAAGGGTCAAATGTGACTGCTGGCTAAGAGAACAGAGGAAAATCTGGTGGTGAAGATCTGAAGTCTGTGTATTGAAATAGTGAGATGCAGACAGGATTGTTTCAAAGAAAAGATGTTGAAAGACTGGAGACGCCACGGAAAAATGTACAAAAGCATTCGAAACCTGAAGTAATTAACTTGCAGTGAGACTTGAAGAACTCAATCTATCCCATTTCTCAAAAGGAAATTGAGTGTTGACTTGATTCCAGTACATCTAATTCACACGGAGAGAAAGCGACTGTACTAAGTGGCTCTTTAACTTGGTGGAAAAAAGGCACAGCAAGAACTAATGGCTGGAACCTGAAACCAGACAAAACCAAACCAGAAATGAGACACTCCTCTTAATAGTTTGACAAATTACAAAGGGAAGGCAGCAATGGGTTCCTCATCTCCTGAGTCCCTCCAGCCAAGGCTGAATGACGTTATGGAAGACACGTTTTAACCAAAGGCAAGTTTTAAATTTCAGCATAACAACATCTGGTCAAAAGTTAAAAGATGTGTATGCAAAAATGGAGAAAAAGTGGTCTATAAGAAGGCAGGGAAAGANGCTAGTGTGCTAAGAGTCCAGGAGGAGATGATGGTGGAGAGGTTTGTTATAGACAACCTTGGCAAACCAAAGAATGGAGTAAGTTTCTCCCTAACCAACCTCTGCAATGCCTGGAGAGCGTCATCACCCTGGAAGGCACCAGCATAGGAGATGGATATTGGTGTCCATAAAAATTAAATGCTTCTAAAATCCATGAAAGGTGATTTTCTAACCCAAAAATGTATAATGCTTTCCATGACTTCACCATTTTAGGCAGTGTTGTGATGGATGATGACAAATGGGTGGCTGCTGAGGCTGGTGAACGTTGGGTGGGATTGAATAGAGAGGTCTTGCTGGCAACACATATGCCCAGTGTCTCAGAAAGGGTGTTTTCTTCAAAGCAGGAAAAAGATGAGCAAATTTAATCATGATGAGATATTTAAACATAAATGAATAAATTGTATTTTTTAAAAGTTTGCTAGATGAGAAAAAAACCTCTATGACTGGGCACTGCAACTCTTGGCTCATCAAAAACGTGTAATCAGCCAAGGAATATAGAAAAAGGTGGAAATGGCTTGTTATCAGCATAAAAAGATGACAAGGAAAGCTAAAGCTATCTGAGAAAAAACAATCTGTGGCTGGCAAACTTAGCACAGTGAAGAACTTTGCTTTATATACAAGCAACAAATGCAATCCATAGCAAACACACCTCGATTTCCAGACAGGGATGGTGAAACTGTAAATAACAATGCAGAAGGAAGTATGAGATTGGTCAATATATGTTTCTGTTCCCTACCTGGGGGGAAAAAACAATGGCAAAGTGATTGATGGAGTGCATTCTTTTCTGCTGCTCATCATTATCTTCTCAGGAATGAGTATTCCTAAATCAGCAGGCTTGCAGAGTTTGTATTCAAGAGCCATAAACCAGCTAAGGGGCTACTGATGTTCACTTTAAATAACACTTAAAACAGCAGAGAAGTTATAGAAGATGGGAAAAATCCTGACCCAAAATTTCAGACGAGAGTATTTGCACAGTTAGCCTGACATAAATCTCAAGAAAAATAATGGAAAAATGGATATATAGGTCCATAAATTCCTACCCTAGGTGCTGTGGACATGAAGAATAAGTTCTCATCTCTTTTTATTGGAACTTTTTACATGTCTGTCTTCCTCTGTTGCTCTTCTTCCTGGGAAATTGACTCTTCTTTAGGGAAAACAACCCTCGTTTGTTCAAATTTTCATTGCAAGTCATCTGCTGTAGGATAATCATTCTCTCTTGGCTGATGTACTTTGGGGGGGGTAACTGGTGCTTTCTATGCTGTTCCTGAAGTTGTAGGTGTGCATCAAGGAAGTTATGGGTAACTCAAACTGGAAGTTTGGAAGAGGCTGCCCAACAAGGATGTGACATCACCCAACACAGAGGAAAGGACCAATGAGATGAGCACCTTCCAGGAAGTCATCTAAGAACACTGGGGGTTGAACTACATGACTTTTGGAGGTCCCATCCAAACCATTCTATGAACATCTGCTTTTGTCTTGGGCTGGGGGATGAAGTTGATGCATGCTAAAAATTCCTTCCAGACCCACAATGCTCTGATATTGGAGTTAATGAAGAATTAAGGTACAAAAATGTAATTAATTCAAGCCAATGCAACTTACTGGGAAATAAGTCCTAAGCAAATAAACGCAGTGTCACTCTTTGATGAAGTAGCTGATAAGGATTTATATGCAAATAGAGTTTAATCAGTTTTTTGTCAGGCTTTTGATTTGTTCTTCCAGAACATTCTGAGCAGCAGGACAAATTATGACAACTTTGCTCAGCATTTTTAGAATCACAGAATTGTTTTGGTTGAAAGAGACCTTGAAGATCATCAAGTTCAACCATTCCCCCATCCCTGCCAGGGCATCACTAACCCCTGCCCCTCAGCACCACATCTCCACNAACCAACCTCTGCAATGCCTGGAGAGCGTCATCACCCTGGAAGGCACCAGCATAGGAGATGGATATTGGTGTCCATAAAAATTAAATGCTTCTAAAATCCATGAAAGGTTATTTTCTAACCCAAAAATGTATAATGCTTTCCATGACTTCACCATTTTAGGCAGTGTTGTGATGGATGATGACAAATGGGTGGCTGCTGAGGCTGGTGAACGTTGGGTGGGATTGAATAGAGAGGTCTTGCTGGCAACACATATGCCCAGTGTCTCAGAAAGGGTGCTTTCTTCAAAGCAGGAAAAAGATGAGCAAATTTAATCATGATGAGATATTTAAACATAAATGAATAAATTGTATTTTTTAAAAGTTTGCTAGATGAGAAAAAAACCTCTATGACTGGGCACTGCAACTCTTGGCTCATCAAAAACGTGTAATCAGCCAAGGAATATAGAAAAAGGTGGAAATGGCTTGTTATCAGCATAAAAAGATGACAAGGAAAGCTAAAGCTATCTGAGAAAAAACAATCTGTGGCTGGCAAACTTAGCACAGTGAAGAACTTTGCTTTATATACAAGCAACAAATGCAATCCATAGCAAACACACCTCGATTTCCAGACAGGGATGGTGAAACTGTAAATAACAATGCAGAAGGAAGTATGAGATTGGTCAATATATGTTTCTGTTCCCTACCTGGGGGGAAAAAACAATGGCAAAGTGATTGATGGAGTGCATTCTTTTCTGCTGCTCATCATTATCTTCTCAGGAATGAGTATTCCTAAATCAGCAGGCTTGCAGAGTTTGTATTCAAGAGCCATAAACCAGCTAAGGGGCTACTGATGTTCACTTTAAATAACACTTAAAACAGCAGAGAAGTTATAGAAGATGGGAAAAATCCTGACCCAAAATTTCAGACGAGAGTATTTGCACAGTTAGCCTGACATAAATCTCAAGAAAAATAATGGAAAAATGGATATATAGGTCCATAAATTCCTACCCTAGGTGCTGTGGACATGAAGAATAAGTTCTCATCTCTTTTTATTGGAACTTTTTACATGTCTGTCTTCCTCTGTTGCTCTTCTTCCTGGGAAATTGACTCTTCTTTAGGGAAAACAACCCTTGTTTGTTCAAATTTTCATTGCAAGTCATCTGCTGTAGGATAATCATTCTCTCTTGTACTTTGGGGGGTAACTGGTGCTTACTCAGCTGTTCCTGAAGTTGTAGGTGTGCATCAAGGAAGTTATGGGTAACTCAAACTGGAAGTTTGGAAGAGGCTGCCCAACAAGGATGTGACATCACCCAACACAGAGGAAAGGACCAATGAGATGAGCACCTTCCAGGAAGTCATCTAAGAACACTGGGGGTTNAAGACCTTTGGAGCTCTCTTCCAACCCAAACCATTCTATGACTCTGTAAATGTCCTTCTTGGCCCAAACTATATACATTTATGAAAAAAGATCAAAAGGCTAAACTGATCCCTGTCCTGGTCCTGCTGGCCATGCCAGTGCTGACACAAGCCAGGATGCTGGTGGCCTTCNCATCTGCTTTTGTCTTGGGCTGGGGGATGAAGTTGATGCATGCTAAAAATTCCTTCCAGACCCACAATGCTCTGATATTGGAGTTAATGAAGAATTAAGGTACAAAAATGTAATTAATTCAAGCCAATGCAACTTACTGGGAAATAAGTCCTAAGCAAATAAACCCAGTTTCACTCTTTGATGAAGTAGCTGATAAGGATTTATATGCAAATAGAGTTTAATCAGTTTTTTGTCAGGCTTTTGATTTGTTCTTCCAGAACATTCTGAGCAGCAGGACAAATTATGACAACTTTGCTCAGCATTTTTAGAATCACAGAATTGTTTTGGTTGAAAGAGACCTTGAAGATCATCAAGTTCAACCATTCCCCCATCCCTGCCAGGGCATCACTAACCCCTGCCCCTCAGCACCACATCTCCACGCCTTGGAAACCCCTCCAGGGATGGGGACTCCACCACTGCCCTGCCCAGCCTGGCACAGCCCTTCACAACCCCAAACAGCAACAAATTGTTCCTCATCTCCAACCTCAACCTCCCCTGGGGCAACTTGAGACCCTTTCCTCTTGTCCTGTCACTTGTTCCTTGGGAGAAGAGACTGGCACCAATGTCCCTCAAACCAACCTCCTCTCAGGGAGTTGTGCAGAGCCAGAAGGTCTCCCCTGAGCCTCCTTTGCTCCAGCCTCAACCCCCCCAGCTCCCTCAGCTGCTCCTCACCACACTCCTGCTCTACACCCTTCCCCAGCACCATTGCCCTTCTCTGGCCATGCTCCAGCAAGAACTTTTAGAAAGTTCTTTGTTTCCTTTTTCTTTCCAGCAGCTGCTTTTTAATCTTCCCAGGTTTTCCATTAAAGTTCTGGAAGAAAGACCCTCTATGCTGTCAATACCTGCCACAGCTGGCTGGTGATGACTTCTGCTTTGCTAGCTGTTTGTTTCCAGGCACCGTGTCTAGCACCTGAGGAACTCACCCTTGTCTTTCAAAAGAGACATTAAAAAATCTTCCTTTTACTAGGAAGATGCATTCTTCATTTCTTCTGTGTTATAAACTATTATCACAAAGCTCAGCGAAACTTAATTACAACTAAAACTTCAAATTAGGCAGAAATTGATCAATGCTTCGTAAATTCACGAGGGGACAAATGGCACAACTGTAGAAATCTTGTTTACTCATGAAAACAGGTTAAAAGTCAATATTATTCAATATTTCCAAGAACCTGCAGACTAAGTAATTTGCAAATGTAGTTATCATGGAGAAACCACGCTTGAACAGAGATGTTACTGACAGAGTGTTCTACAGCTATTCAACAACTCAGGAGAAAATATAAATTCGCTGATGATGGAGTGAATATGGGCAGGATGGTTATTAACAAGATGATGGCCTTTTTTTGGTGTTATTCTGTTTTTTTGTTTAAAAAAAGCTACTTGCAGTGTTTCACAGCACTACTTTAGAACCAAGATGAAGAGCAGCAGCTCCAGAAAGGGTATTGCTGGACAAGCTCCTCCTAAAATGGCAATAAAAGGGTCAAATGTGACTGCTGGCTAAGAGAACAGAGGAAAATCTGGTGGTGAAGATCTGAAGTCTGTGTATTGAATTAGTGAGATGCAGACAGGATTGTTTCAAAGAAAAGATGTTGAAAGACTGGAGACGCCACGGAAAAATGTACAAAAGCATTCGAAACCTGAAGTAATTAACTTGCAGTGAGACTTGAAGAACTCAATCTATCCCNCTCTGTAAATGTCCTTCTTGGCCCAAACTATATACATTTATGAAAAAAGATCAAAAGGCTAAACTGATCCCTGTCCTGGTCCTGCTGGCCATGCCAGTGCTGACACAAGCCAGGATGCTGGTGGCCTTCTTGGCCACCTCAGCACACGCTGGCCCATCTCCAGCTGATTCTCAACCAACATCCCCTACTGCTGCACATTGTCCATCAGGGACTGGGAATCATTACAGAAACTCTGAAGCATCAGCCTGTCTTAACCACAGCTCTGGCAGGTGCTGCACTAAGTCCAGCTTTGACTAATGTCTTCTTAGCAGAGGAGTAAGTAGCTTTTCCCCCACTCCTGACTCTTCAAAGGAGCTCTGCTCTTAGTCTCCTGCTCAGCCTCGGGTGTTGCAGGCAGCTTTTCCTTTCATCTGTGGTACCTACCTGGATGTGAGCTCCTGTGTTGTGTTGTGAGGAGCTCAGTGCAGTGCTTTGGGAAGGACAGAATCTGTAAGAACCTGCTGAACGACACCACAGATCCTGCTCCAGGACACAAGGGCCTCAGAAGTAGACATGAAAATGTGAATTTGACTTGAACTACCAAATGTGGCTGCAGTCCTAGGGTTTGATTTTATAAGGATTTCAATTTTACACTGCATTTTTGTAACTTTTTATATGAGCAGCTGGATGTTTGTTATACAACCAGTAATGTTATTTTTTAGGAAAAGACACACTCCTGTGCCATTCTACAAAATACCTGCACGAATTTGATGCAGCACTAAATTAGAGAAACTATTTCATCAAAAATTATTCTTGTGCTCAAACATATCTATTTATTGTTGCATTTTTTTAAAGCACAGTGAACTAGAGTGATGTATGCTTGCCTCAAAGTCCCTGAGGCTCTCTTTGATTGTGGTAATAATGAAAAATGTGTATTGCTACAGCCAGATATTTCCTCCAAAGTGTTTGACAATGCTTAGGCTGCCGTGACCATTGCAATCCACGCTAGTTTTGTCTGTTGAAAGGGAAAAACTAGAACAAGAAGGGAACAATTTCTTCCCCAAAAGGGCTGTGAAGGGCTGTGCAAGGCTGGGCAGGGCAGTGGTGGAGTCCCCATCCCTGGAGGGGTTTCCAAGGCATGGAGATGTGGTGCTGAGGGACAGGGGTTAGTGGTGCCCTGGCAGTGCTGAGGGAAGGGTTGGATCTGATGATCTTAAAGGTCTCTTCCAACCAAAATGAATCTGTGATCCTACTCTATTTCCATGGATTCCATGATCTTAAAGGTCTCTTCCAACCAAAACACCTATGATTCTATAAATGGAAATGCAGGACCAACACTTGCAAAGTGAGAGGATGCTGACATGGGGCTATGAGGCCATCTCCACAGGCTGTGTATTCCCACATTCCTCCATTTGTGGCATTAATGTGACAAACACCTTAAAACAAATGAATAAGCAGCTAAACCCAGGAACCTGCCACCTTGCAGTGTTTAATCTTCTCTCCTAAGTGCAGAGCTTTTATTGACAGATCTACATGCACATGAAGACATGAGATGCAAAGAGGTTTACAGTAAACACCGATTACTGTAATCATAATCTCCATGAATGACTTATGAATGCAGAAGTAACATTTTTAGCAAAAATAGTTAAATTGCCTAATCTGCCTTATTGTAAAAAGTGCATGGCTTTGTACTTGCTTCTTATATCGCTGGAGTTATTGGACACTTAAAAAAAATAAATATATAGCTAACATCAGAAAACAGCCCAGAACAGTCTTCACCAAAGCGATTACAGAGTGAAAAATGAGAAGAATTGGTAAACTGGGCTAAAAGCTGCTAAGGGGATGAGCCAGGTATTGTCTCAGTGCTTAATACAGTTTATGGTCGCTTCCATAAAGATAAATAAATGTGTATGTTTAGCATGGTGCTGAAAAAAGCAGGAAGAAATAAGTTGGTCCCCATCACGAGCCTCTCTCATGCAATTACCTCCGCGCGCTGCGGAGCCCGTTTAACCTTGATGGAGATCCTCCTGTTTGAACCCCAGGATCTGCTCAGCATGGGGTGCATCTGCTGCTGGAGGAGGCTTTTCTAGGGAAATACACAACTGAACTCTTAAAGCAGCGGGCAGGAGTCCCCCGTTAGGCAAAGCCAACAACAGCAAAAAAAAGAGCCACCACCTCCTTAATCTAACGGGTATCAACAAGGGCTTCCTCTGATGAGTGGTGGAGCAGGGCTGCTCTTCCAGGGAAAGGCTGGCTGTGCGAGCGATGAGCTCTCTTCCTTGGATCAGTGCTTTTAAGCAGATCTAACAGTCCAGAATAACTTTACTTAAATTTACTGTAGCCCCACGGAAGGATTATTGATGCTATTCTATTACTTAGCACAAAGCAGCCGTCTCGAGGGGACTGTTTAGTACCATATTCTTGTCTCGATATTAAATCAAGGACTCAAAAACAGCAGGTAACAAGCTTTTCCCTGATTTTCAGCGAGCTCTGCAGAATCTCATCTTTCATTTGTTTTGAATTGCAAGTCTCTTATGTGCATACAGAAAAATCTCTTAAAACCCCCCCCCCAAATCAAGCCTTAGACACGTAGCGTGTGTTTAACACATGAAGGAAAGCTTTTGGCTGTGGTTTTACTGAGAGGCTCAATGGATGGCAACTCTTCTCCTTGTTGGGACAAGCTCCATCAGAAACAACCACCAGCCTCTTCTTCCCCTCTCTTTAAAAGACAGAGAAAGAAAAAAACAACTTTCTGAACCTCTGCACAACATGAAGGACCTCCTTTTGGTGCTGGCACAAGCAAAGTTGACTGTCTTATCTAAGCTTGGACAACTACTGCTATCTCCACTCCATTCTCACTCCTGTATGGACTTAAACCCTACACAACTGTCCAGTGCATCACATAGTTACATTAGAAAAAAGTTCTTTACTATGAGGGTGGTGGACCACTGGAAGAGGTTGCCCAGAGAGGTGGTGGAGGCCCCAGCCCTGGAGACATTCAAGGTCAGGCTTGAGGGGGCTCTGAGCAACCTGCCCTAGGTAGAGATCATAGAATCATAGAATGTTTCAGGCTGGAAGGGACCTCCAGAGGGCATCTGGTCCAACCTCCCTACACAAGTAGGGACATCTATACCTAGGGCAGGCTGCTCAGAGCCCCATCAAGTCCTTGCTTATTGTAGGGGGGCTGGACTAGATGATCTTTGGAGGTCCCTTCCAACCCAAAACGGCACGACTCTTGTGGGGTCTTTTGGAAGTTAGGGTAAGTATAGCAATAACCCCCCCACACTACAACCTTATGTGAATATTAATTACCATGACCATGGTTTCTTCACTGATGTGCCATGGAGCTTATGGAAGGTTGGACACAATCCAACTCCTGGCTCCAGGTGGCCCTGCTCGAGCAGCAGTGGACCAGATGACCTCCACAGGTCCCTTCACACCTCAACTATTCTGTGAAGATGTTTATTCCCTTCTATTTATCTGTAAGAAACCCAAACACCCACAGGAGCCTGTTAGAAATAATATTAATGATCTCTTCTGGATTCAAAGTGGAAAAACAAAAGTTGTGCTTGTCCAGATGAAAATAAATGTTTTATATAGAGTCAAGTACCTTGTTTGGTACAAGGAAATACTGTGAGGACCCACTCAAGACACCACCCAGAGCACCACCAACACGGGTCATACCTGTTCTCCTAAAATTACGAATATTTTCTGCTGCCAGCCTCATATCACTTTATTCAGCTAGATGAATTAATTCTTGCACTTTTTTCCTTATTACAGAGACATATATTCAAGTCTAGGCTCTTCCGTGAATAGAGCTTTTCTTGATTACTGTCAACGTTTCATTCCATTGTGTCATCTTGTTTGTCTTTTGATGTTATAATTTCCTTATTTTACAATGTTTTAACTACACTAGCTGCAACTGTTAAAAGAATAACTAGTGATTTTGAGGGTCAACTAAAAAGGCTTTAAAAGGATTTGATTAGGCAATTCATTTTACTAATGTTACAATAAATTCTTTTTATTTGATTATGTAAATGAGTGTTGGTGCATATCCACTTTGGCAAAATACTGCAAAGCTTAATCTTCTTTCCCAAATAAAAAGCTTTCACTGGCAGGAACACAAGGGATGTGTCTTATCCAAACACTAAGGTGCTCCCCCTGAAGCCCCCCCCAAATATTCATATTCAGGAAGACAAAGACCATGTTTACCTGCCAACATTTACCACAACACCCTTCCTGGGGTAACGTTCAGGCCACTGCCCTTAAATCAAAGTAATTTAACTCCTCAGCAGCAATACAGATGGACACAGGTCCATGGGTTTGCTTTCTTCCATCCTCACTTCTAGCTATGCCCACCCAGCAGCAGCTCCAGTAGGATGGCTCTCCAAGGGCTCATGAAGCCCTTGCTCCAGGGGGAACGTTGCAAGGTCTCAGAGACATTAAGTAAACTACAACTATGGCTAGAAGTAGCATGATACAACCTGTCCTTAAAAGTCCACCCCATTGTCTATGTTGAATGACAAGTTGATCTCCAAACTCTGAACCAGTAAGACAAACACCCCTACTCCATTTTATGTGATGATCCTTAGTGAACAGACTGCTTCTAAAGTCTTCACCTTTCTCCACCCTACATTTGCTTACATCTTAGACAGGGAATGCATCAAACTCCTCTGAGATAGGAGAGAGGTCTTCTGATTTGACTCCATTAGGAAGGTGGATTAAGACTGAGGCAGAAGATGACCTCAGGTCTAACAGTTGTCTTTAATGAGGGCTGAAAGTGAAGAGATAGTTTTTTTAACTGAAGGCAGGAGACTGAGGGAGGTCTTCTCCAAGTTGGCGAGGTGACAATGCCACAGCCAAGGACCTTCCTGTGCAGCGCTCCAAAGCTGGATACCAGAGAGGGCTGTGAGCTAGAGAAGGAGCAGAAAGGAATGATGCTGGACAACCCTGCCTGGTAAAAGATAAGTGTCAGAGGGAAAGTGGTGGACTCTGATAAGGAAGAATGCCCTGTTATTTTTGGAAAAAAAATGGGAAGAGGAACAAGATGGGTAGCGTTGGACTGAGAGCCTCAACAGGAGCTCCAGGTCTGGTGGAAGATGGGAGATACATCTCTCAACACTGCCTGGGAGGCTTTTTAGGATTACATATACCACAGAGGACAACTGTGTGAAATGGGAAATTCTCACAATCCCTTTGGTATGATGATAACGTGTCACAAGAAGACATTAAACTATGACACTGGCATGCAACCAAACCCTTGAGATGTGGAGGAACGACTGTGAAGGTGGGACCTCTTGCCACGGGGACAGAGAACGGATTTATTATGGCTTCCTTCTTCTGTATTGTTGTTGTTCTCACACCCACAACGCTTAATTATTAAAGGGTGTTCATTCCTTTTTGTAACTAAGATATGAATGAATCACGGCAAACATTTTAATTACTTAATAATGGTCTAATCAAAAGCTTTAAGAACTCTATCTGGAAATACAAGTTGTTTTTCCAGTTTGATGGCCATTCATTTCCTTCTAGTGATTTTTAAGGGAAATAGAAGCAGGAGACTGTGTCATAATCTGAAGCAGACACTGGTCACAAACAACCTGGGGCTGCCTGTAAATCCCAGCCTGCTGAATGGATGGATCAGACCCTCCTTGGAGAAGCTGGCTCATGACATGTGGCCAAGAGTCAGTTATTCCTGAGCTTAATTCTCAGGGGAAGCACAGACAAAAGATGGGGTTCCAAGAGGAAGAGTGAACCTTTCTTCTGCAAAAAGGTTTATTTAAAAAAATAAATAAAAAAAATCCCTTCTCCTCACTCTGCTCTCACTGTCACTCATTGAAATACCAAGGGCAATGCTGCCAGTGTATGAGTGTGGGCTGTGTCAGTACTGCAATGCTGGGGAAACAGTGAAATAAAACCTCTCACATTAAATACTAATGCTCTGGCATCTAGTAGCATTTAATAAATTTATTACAGATTACCCTAATGCAGGCTTATGCCTTTTTTGCACATAAACACACCGTACTCACTTGTTCCTCTGTAAATGTCTTATAGTTGTCTATATAAGACACTAATACAAGATACAGAAACAAAAACATAGGATCAAATTGACAATTCAGCAGCAGTTACACAAAGCTACGTTATTTTAAACTGTCTTTATATTACAAAGAACCAACCTGGAAATAGATTCCACTGAAATAATTGTCAAAAATCCCTGATGAGAACTTCTAAATCATCAGTGACCTCAGATCTTGAATGGATACACGAAATACAAATAAGCAATTTTTACTGGGTGAAATCCTATCCCATCTAAATTAATTAATCTGCCAAAGATTTCAGAGTAGCTGGGAGTTCATTAAGTGGAGTATAAACCTTATGTCCACCCTCAGTAGCAATGTAAAATTCAGACTTATTCACACCCCTATTGAAGCATCAGTCTGTGCTTTAGGTAACACGTAGGATTTCTTTTATAGAATATCTTTTAAGTTATGTACTTGGGATGAAAAGAAGCTCAGGTGGAGGATTTTGAGTGCTGGCAAATGTGCTGCAAACACTGCCAGGTTGCTGCCCAAGCTCCTGTTTACCTGACTAAAATGACCTCTGTAAATTCACTGTCCCACAACAGCAACGCAGACATCAGAGATTGGAAGTTAATCCTGTTTTAAAGAATTCCACTCCTAAACATTGTTTTTCTTTCAAACTGCAGTAGTCTCTCCTAAAGAAGTAAAAAGTTGGTAAACAAATGTTGAATCTATGAAAACTTTAGTAATATATCACTTCTCTAAGCACCTAAGGAATGCCAATGCTCTTGCACCACGTCTGGTGAGATCCCAACCCTCAGCAGAAATGTGATTGCAGCTCTGGGGATGATGTGAGCCCTCAAACAAAGCACCACCGAATTTCCTGAGCCTTAAAAACATCCCCCCAGTAAACCAAATTTCCCCTGCAAGGTTAGGTCTCATTAACAACCTCAGGAATCCAGGCAGATACGAATCTCTAACTTGTCAAACCAACGACTGCGTCTCACAGAGCAAGGTCAAACACTGCTCCAGCTTTTAAATTAATATTGTATAGGCTGCCTCTTCCTTTGAACCTGATTTTACATTCTGCAGAAATATGCTACCTATGGCTTTTAGGAAATCTGGTAATCAAACATGAAAGTTCAGTAACAGCTTTATGTATTTCAGATTACAACCCTACAGAGATCGGAGATTTTCCTGTTACACTGACAATTACATCTACTTTCTGGAATTATCACACATTAACAAAAGTCTCTGTGAATTACATCATGTGCTCCTTAAGCTCTGTGGTTCATTAATGAAAAAAGCCTGGCTGAGTACTTCCAAAACAAGAGAAACCTCACACCAACATCCTGGGATTGTAAATAAATCAAAACTGGACTTAACGCTGACCAGGATTCAGGAAAAGTCTCTTATTTCACGAAGCTATTAATGTACTTCTTTAAAACCTTCCTGCTACACAGAGTTAGATATTTATTCAAGGATCTGTGACAAATTTCCTAGTTTTCACCACTGCTGTTATTTTTCTCAGACTCCTACCTATAATGTCACCAATTACTTAAAACCAAAGAGAAAAGAAGGCTAGAAAAATATAATCTACAGGTAGAGAACTTAAATTCCACACAAAGCCAAAAAAAACCCCAAACCATAAAAAAAATGAAGCAGCAGCAGTCACATGGTTTCAACCACATCTTGGCATAAAAGGGTTGAAATGCATTAAGCACCAAATATATTTTTTAATAAATAAGCTGGGTTTTGGGCACAAACCCACAGACCTACCTGCAGAGACACGGGGGCAATCTGGAAGCATTGACTCCACCGAGGTGTCGAGGGGCTCTGAGCTGGACACCCAGTTACAGCAGTTCTGTAAGAGCAGGGAGGAAATTTTGGGGTTAGCCAAAAAAATCAGAGTTAAAACAAATACAGACGTTGTAAGCAAGGCAAATGATCCCATCAAAACAGTCAAACTAATTTACACAGAGATTGGAAGGTAGATGACACTCAGGTTATTTACACTAACTGTGATGAAATATTGTAGTTTTTTATTTAATAAGTAAAAAAGTAAGGCTGTAATTCAGGAGATTTGTAATGAGTGTCTTAAAGCACTTAAATACACTTAAATATCATGTTTTTAAGCACTACTTTGAGTACCAGTGGACTTCAGTAGGTGCTTGGACCAACCACTGCCTGAATTACCCACCGCACATTTCAAGCTTTTCCTCTCCATAATTGTTAAATGGGTGTTGATACAAGCACTTGATTGCCAGGAACACTAAGAAATCAGAATTTTTCAGGGTGTTTTGACGGAGCACACTGTGAGAAGAATGGTTGTGCAAGCAGAAAACAACAGATCGTATCCAAGATAGCAGATTAATATTAAAATAATCAGAAATGTGGCTGAGGTGAACTGCGCATGAATGTTCAAACATGCAAATACTGGTCTTTGGGGAATTATTATTCAGGAAGAATTTACATTTACCTCTCATTCCTCAACCTCTGAGTAGGATGAATTTACCATGAATTTGTTAAATGTTTTGCTCCAAATGGTACCTATTGAGGGGAGCCTGTGAATCAAAGTATTAAATAAGACATTTTCAATAAAGTATGCTGAAACTACACCAAATCTAGTGATTTGAAGATTTAATTATAAAGCAAATCCATTTTTTAACAGGACTGCCAGCCCAACCATGAGACCTACATGGCTCCCCTTACTAGAAATCTGAGTTTTCCCCTTCTGAAAACCTGATTAACTTCATGAAGGGGAAAAAAAAAAAACAACAAACCAACAACAAAAAACCCAGGCAACTTTTTGGAAAGACCCAATGAATTTTCAGGCAGATTTCTAAAAAATCATCCCATCAATCATGATTGTAAAAAAATGGAGGATTGCTATTCTGGTAAACAAGCATGTATTGTGTATTTGTAGATGCTTGCTGCCCTAGTTGTGCACCATGGAGTCCGTCCTCACTGTGGAAAGATCCTTGACTGGTAGATCAAGTGTCTTATTGTATTTCCTTAATTCATTCTGTCTGGAAGAAGATGTCAGCTGTGTTGCAGTGAGGAGAGAATTTCAAAGGCTTCAGTCCCCACCAATAAAGGGCGAGGAATGGCTTTTGAATAGATTTGTCAAGGCAACCCTACTGTTCTGGGACCAGGGAGAGCAGGAACAACATAAAGGAAGGGTTGCTGTATGAGATTAGAAAGTGAAGTTCACAAAGCATGGCAGATTTTTGTAAGAAACAGTAGATCAATGAAACTATTGAACTCGATGGAGGGGAAAAAAAAAAAAAAAA
>VYZX01021943.1:21436-103936 GCA_013401335.1 Brachypteracias leptosomus
AAAAAAAAAAAAAAAAAAAAAAAAGAAAACAAACACACTACCCAGTAATGTAACCTTTTTTAGTAAAAAATGGTTAAAATGGAAGTATTTCACAAAGGCTTTAAGGTTTAAAGTAGTAAAGCATTATACATTTCACAATTTGCATGTATAATTTTAATTAACGGCTGAATGTGAAATTGCAAATGTAAGATGGTAGAAATTATAAAAGAAGTAGAATTTTTATGAAGTATTACATTCATTTGAAATAAGTAAAATTAATATTAACTACTGATAGAACACTACATCAGAGAGCTGGAGATAATACAGAAGATTAGCACACAATTAACCAGCTTTTATATACAATGTGACACTTGCCTGTAAGAAATAAGTATTCTCGAAAGCAGTGTCAAGATATGTAAATGGATGATTTGTTTTATCATTCATCACAGCTCCTAATAAATTCAAAAATCATGACTTCTATAGGTACTAAAAATAGGCCACCAATGATACAGGAGAGATAGCTTCAATGAAGAATTACTTTTTTAACAATTCATTCTTTCAATGACAGCAATTAGCCCCACAGACAGGCAGCGATTAGGTGTATATTTTAATTATTATTCATTTTACCAGTAGCCTTAAACCTGATTAAAGTAAGAGATATCCAGGTGATATGCTAGTCTTAATACCACTCAGCCACACTTCACATATGTAAAATTCCTCCTTCTTATAGGAGATTTTCAATGCTAATGTAAGTTATGACACTCCATCCACTTTTTAGGCCATTAATCATTTAACTTATTCTTTAAGATCTACTTTCTGCAAATGAAATTAAAGGTAATGCACTTGTCTTATTCAGACTAAATGCTTAAAGAAAAATGGAGTTGTCAGATTCAAATTACAGGATTTAAAATTTCAGTTTTACTACATAACATATATTTTAAGGTTTTGATTTCCCATAAAGAAAATGGGGATTTTTCTGACAGAGCCTGTAGGGGTTACCATTCTTTATATTTCTAACATTTAAGTCAGAGCTGTCAGGCTGCATCCCAGGTGATTCTCTATTCCCATCAGTCACGGCCTATAAAACTGTAAGGTTAAGTCAGGAATAGGCAGCCTGTACACAAAGTTTCACTAAATCCAAGGGAAAAAGTCAAATCTAACAAAAATCTTGGGGCACAACTCATTTAAATTTGCCACATGTGCCTTTTGTCTTAGTGTTCTGCAATGGGAACGCAGAAAACATGGAGATGAGTCTGATCTGGTGAGGAGAAGACCCATAAACAGTAGTTTACTGGTCTCACTTTGAAAAATATGATGTTTTAAACCCCAGCAATCCCATAGTTAAGTATTAAATCCTATGATTAAATGAATAATGGATGAGTGGCATCATCCTCCACCCAAGGGTGCAACTTGGTGCTTGCTGGCCATCAACCCAACGCCAGATCACCCTGGATCAAGCAGCTCTTGACACAGCAGCAAACACTCCAACTTTTCACCAGAAAACCTCGGAGCACTTCAGAAGTAATTACATCTCAGAAAACTGCTGAGAAAAAGGGATTTTTTTTTTCCTTTTTTTGGTGCAAATCACCGGACTGAGTCAGGAAGAGCTTAATAAAGGGTCTTTTCCACCCTTGCTGGGTCAAGCCAGGAGTGGTGGGTGCACCCAGGACTTTGCTCCAGATACTGGGCAGCGTGTGGGCTGCCTTGGTGTGTGTCTCTACATTGCTGAGCAGCAGGAAGAAACACTGGACTTGGCTCTTATTATTTTGACTGCTAACTTTGAAGTTCAAAAATGGCTTTAATCTCGGTTATTTTAGGGGCTGGTATGGGCACACAATTTCCACGGTCCTGTAATGTGCTGCCTTTCATACCCTAAAGAAATAGGAGAGGTCAGCAGATAAAGAGATGTTTATAGAGCCATATGCAGACTTATATTCCCCAATTCTCTTTTTTTAAAAAAAAAGAACCCAGCCTCACCTCTCGCATCCACTCTCGAATAGTTTTCCCAACTTCTTGATGCCACACATTGTGAACAGAGTCTGTCAACGCCACAGCAGTTACCTTATTCTTTACTTCTGCCTCTCGTTGAATCATCTGTGAAAAAATATTGGCTTTAGGTCCTTTCTTTCTATTGAATAGAGTCTGCTTAGTCACAGATAATGATCTTAAATTAAAAAAAGAAAGAGCAATACAAGTTCAATACTTGACTTCGCTTGTTTTAAAGTTTATACAAATCCCAACAGCTCTGGAAACACAGAAAAGACCTAATATTTTTGATAAAAGAAATAATACTAACTTTTAACTGACTGAACTATTCAGTCCTATTATTTTCCATGTGGCTTGACAATTCAAGGATTAAAGGTATCATAGTGAAAAAATGGAAGATTCCCTGAGGACACCTTTTACAAGCTTCTCCAAGTTCCTATTTCTGTGCTTCAGGGAAGCTGGTACCCGTGGTTCACTGTAAGCTACTCATGACTATCATCTACTAATTTTCAGTAGATTGCTGTAGTTTTTCTGATGTACAATCTTACTTTGACTTGTATGGGGGTTTTTTTTTTTTCCTTCCTTCTTCTTTTTCTATCCAATTTAGCTACCTCGTGTTCCCACCATGCTCCCAAAATTCTTTGTGGTCTCTCTCATACATATGCTTACCCAGCTAATGCTGGAGCCCCTCAACATTTTTAGGATATTAAAAGAGCCTCTGTTGTCTCAAACGACAGTATGACTAAATAATGCTGGTTCTAAAACCAATTAAATGATTGCTGCAAATAAGAGGAGCGCACTGACAAAGATGCTGTGGAATTCAGTGCTGCTCTGCGAGATAAAAGGGACCGGGAAAGAATAGTTTGATATCAAAGAGAGACAAAAAGGTTTTAATCTCCTGACACGAGTGACCCTAATTTGTAACACTGGATCAAAGAGAGAATAATGAATTATACTTATAAAACAAGCATTTCGCAACTAGTGTCTTTATCACCGTGTGTGCTGCACTGAAGTTAATGTTTTTTTTTCTTTTTTTCCAGTATTTTTTGTATTATAAATGGCAACACAACATCTCTAAAACCAGGCATTCTTTGTTCATGCTTATCAGCACATGGGCTGCACCCCCAAAACCACTGCTCTAAAAGAGACTTTTACAGTGAGGATGGGAATTATATTTTCCATCAGAAACTTCCAAATAAACGTCTCGATCCAGATTTTTGATCCATATCTTACACAAACTACCTCCCAGTCCCTTCAAAATACCACAGGAGGAACCAAACCAAGCACTCTACTTCCAGTGCCACATAAGTGCACCAGGACATTCTGAATTATTGTGATTTTCATGTCTTGCCTTATTTTTTAATTTTATTTTTTGGTTTACATGATGTATATTTTAAAATCTGTGTAATCGAATTAATATTCTAAGGGAAAAATATTCACTGCTCTTGGCCAGGTAGAGTCAACATGTAGCTCCTCATTCCAGATAAAATCAGGGACCTGTTCTGGTGGGNCTCTGTCTTTGGAAATATCACAATTTCATGAGACTCAGGAGTTCAGCTGAGCTTAGGACATCTTGGGCAAGTGCCTATGAAGAAACCCTTGAGAGCAATCCCTCTCCATGAGAAGCCTTTCCACACACACCATTCTCTCCATCATTTACCCTCCTGTGGAGAACATTTAATATCTTTAATTTTCAGAGGATGGGACACAACAGGTACGTGCGTGTGGGACAAACTCACACATTTGTGATGAAATATCATCTATTGTAACAGGGCTTCATTCAGCTGTAACACAATACTGACATTTTCAGCCAAACATCTGATACTGAGCACTGAAATTCACTGTCAATATAAAGATGGCAAAACTCCCTCTATTATGAACTGTACATAGGAACAGTCAATCTCAGGATGATCTTCAGGCCATTGCAAGAACCTCAGTTGACTTCTCAACAGTTGAAACCCCTGAGCTCCAGAGGAAGGTGGAGCCTCAAAATAAGAGTTTTTTAATTGATGGTACAATCTCCCTTCCCAAACCTGTATGGACATCTTAATCACTAATAAATGCTTTATCTCTCAGAGGGCTGAGTCACTCAGACCTTCGACCAGCCTGGTTCAGCTCAACTTGGAACAATTAGAAATACCATATCTGCAATATTCTATTTCAACCCTACCCTACCCTACCCTACCCTACTCTACTCTACTCTACTCTACGCTACTCTACTCTACCCTACCCTACTCCTATTCTATGCTACTCTACTCTATTCTAAAGTTCTTCACAATTGCACTAGGCATCAAACGTGGGTCAGATCTGCCAAGTATCTCAAAATACTGTTTTTTAGGCTGCAGCTTTACCATTCCCTTTGCCAGGCAGAGCTATGTTCATGAGATGATCATGGAAGAGATGACCCTTTGACTGCAGGGGTAAAACAGGCTGCTTTTGGGGAGGCTGTGGCAAGTCCTTTCTCTTATCAGCCATCACAATTCAGATGTTTCAATGTGACATAATAGCTAAGGTAGCATCACACTCCTTCTCTCAACAGACCAGTATCTGTAGAAAGACCTTCTGCTGAAGGGCTTCAGGTCCTGCTAGGAGCTTGTATTACCAAGCTTCTCCTAAACCCAGCACCACAGGCAGTGCTGGACCCTCCATTCCATGTACTCACCATAACAGTGGCCCAGAAAGCCTACCAGAAAAAGAGTTCTCTGAACAAGAGAGTACCTAAAACCATGACCTGTAAGCCACACACACCCAGCTCAGACTAAACCCTGCTGTATATTGAATAATTTTGAGAAATATGCCATGAGCAGGAGCACTCCTGTGCCAGTGCTGTGCCTCCCAGCACTCACTTGGCTGCACCGTCTTCACAAAATGCTGTGATTTAAACAGGCAAAGGAACAAAAATATCATTGTCCTTGAAGCACATGTACCTACCAATTACACGGAGTTATTACATGCTGGGGGAAGCTTAAAATTGCCACCAGCTCGTTGTGCTCCAGCATGAATTCCTCCATGAAGAGCTGGTCTTCAGAAGCACTGCTAATGACCAGCAAGGGGGAAAAAGAAAAATAGGCTCTGCTTTGGAAAAGCAGTCTTCTCTCAAGCTATTGTGTCCCACATTTCTGTTTTGAATCCTAGCCACCCAGTCCATCTAAGAACACCACCTTTTTCTTCAAATCACAAGGAAGTCACAGACGTGCAGCTCCCTTCTCTCTTTCTAGACCCAGCTCAGGTTTGCTACCCTCAATTTCCCCACGCGCATGGGCAGCCACCCATCACCATCTCTTCCCACTCTTCCTTCACGTGGTACATTCAGTCCTTGCTTTTCAGATCATACGTGATGTGGGGAATAAAATGCAATACCTGACGTAGACTCAACAGACTGGTTTGGGTTGGAAAGGACCTTTAAAGGTCAGCTAGTCCAACCCCCTGCAGTGAGCAGGGACATCTTTAACTAGCTCATCTTTAACTTGACGTGCTGCTCGGCTCTGTGGATGCCTGCAGAATGTTATTCTCTTCACAGAGATCAGCAAAGAGACCAAGGATGACAATGTGAAGGTTTTTTTGATAACTCAACCACAGCGCCGGGGTCAGGACAAGGGCTCATGGATGCAGCAGCAAAGAGGGTTCGAAGGGATTAACTGAGCTTCAGCTACAGATTTCATGACATCTAGCCAAGAAGAAGCAAGTTTTGGTCAGCATCCATTCCCTTATGAGCCAACTTGGAAAGAAAATAAGAGAAAAATGCATCAAGTGGAGAAAAGCTCAAGGGTATAAACTTCACTTAAACAAGAAGTCTAACGCGTCCATCTTTAAATGACACAGAAATGTCACCACAGAGCATGTCAACCCCACTTCTACCATAACAGCTCCAGTTCTCTGCTGCAGTGAGACATTAAATGATAATAATGACCAAGGAGAACAGATCCAGGGGACACTCAGGCAGCAGAACCTCTTATCAGGGATGATAACCTACCCTGCAAGAAGACACAACGTGCTTTTGGCCACCGAAGCTTCAACGCTCAGTAAATGCTTCAGATTCAGTGGATTGATAGCTCACAGCTAAAACATATTTATCTTTGCTAAGAATAGTGTTGAATTCCCATAAATTTTACAAATTGAGCAGAATAAAATTGTTAGAGTAAAATATATTAATGTGTAGTATCCAGCTGCCACTCAACTACAGAATTGTACCAAATTCCAAGGGAAGATGCATGATTTACACTTCCCAAGACTTATTTTTTTCCATGTCTTTTAAAGTGGTCATGCTAAAACTGAAGACTTTTAATAGACCATGGGCTTTTTACCATAATACAGATTTTTTCCCCTTTTTTTCAGGATAATAGTGTTTTTTACTGAAGCAACAACTGCAAACAAAGACCTGAGGATCTTTTCTAAAGTTCATTTTATGCCTTAAACCCTTTGTACATCATTAAATTCTATAGACAGGAATTTTTCACAGCCTAGGAATGACTTAATTTCCTGCTCAATGCTCGTTTTCAAACCTTATATTTTTCTTAGCTGGTTTTGAGGCAAGCACCCCTTCACTGGATGGCTCCACTCACTCTGTCCTTACATTCTTTCTTATTATTCTTATTATTTGTTATTCAAGAATTCATTTATGGTCAGAATTAGGTAAAATAGCACTTCTGTGGTAGATAATCTGGTTCTCATTTACTATGGCACCACTCAACACACCAATCTGGGTCCTCCAGACTCTTCCAACCATCTCTTCTATTCAGGCATTTCCATTTTACATTTGTCTGTGTGTTCCTTCTTTGTAGTCACAGTAAAGTTTGTTATAGTAATTTATTAACCATATTTCAACACTACTATATACTTGATTCCTTTTGAATGGCAAGTCATAGACCAGTTAGAAAGTATTTGGGTGTCTTTTTGAAGTCCTCTCTTTGCAAGTGGTTCAAATATTGTTCCTTCACTTTGCAAGGGAAAATATCAGTTATCTTAGAAGTATCACAGAAGTATTCAACTCTATCACTTACAGAAGCAAGAACCTGAAACTCCCCCAAAATGCATTCCTTATATTCATATATATGAATATATGCTGACATATATGAATATATTAATAAAATATACTGATATATTAATAATATATAATTATTCACTGATATATTAATATACACTGATATATAAAATATATACTAATATTATATATTAATTACCCATTTATTGGCCAATTTAATAAGTGTTCTACTGCTAAACTGCCTGTAAGGTCAAGTGCAATCTCCTGTAAGTTCATATTGCACAATTATCATAACTTTATAACCACAAAAGGTTGATACCTTTATTATCTGTAGTGTGTGCATATGAAACACAGCCTATTTTAAATACATTACATATGCAGTAGATTTAGGATCTCTATATATTTAGAATAGATGATAAAATACATCTTTGATATCTATATATTGATATATAGATACATAGATATGGATACGGATGTAGATAGATATAGATATAGATATAGATATATATAGATATATAGATATAGATATAGATATAGATATAGATATAGATATAGATATAGATATAGATATAGATATAGATATAGATATAGATATAGATAAGATCCTCAGGTCTTTGTTTGCAGTTGTTGCTTCAGTAAAAAAAAAAAATGTATTTTATATCAGAGCACCCTTGTCAAATGAAAGTACCTGGATGCTAAAAGAGGACTCAAAGGTCTGATCCTGAAAACAATAAAATCCATGAATATCCCAGTTACACTCCAGGTAAATGGCCTGTGGGAGTAACTTTTTGCAGCACTGATTCCATACTCTTTCTACCTATTCCAACAAATTTAAAACGACTAAAATTCAAAGTTCTGGCAAAGGTTTCTGCAGGCTCAGACAACCAAATCAAACTCCACCACTCCGTATCTGGGGGATATTTACTCTTGTAATGAGGAATGAGGGAAAACAGATTGAAAGAATATTTAAAATTCCTCCAAATTTTACTTTCTCTTGAAATTTTGAAAAACACTTTCATCTGCTTCCCCCAGTCTTTCATCACAATTTCAGTCATGACATGATGTCTACATGGTATGTGCTGGGCTTGACTGGGCATGTCTACAACGAGCATTTGGCTTGGAGCAATGCAATTTTGACGCAAGTCCTCCATTGTCTCCAGTTGCCTCATACTGGTTTGAGTCTCCAAGAGGTTTTGGCGTGTGCAAGATGAATTCCTCTCAGAGGAAACTGAACTGGAAGCCCCTGTCCAAATGGCCTCAATGATTTCCAGAAGTGGAATGAGTTTGCTGTGGAATTTCTGGTGGACACTGAAATATTTGTAACAGCAACGGTGGATGGGAAGGGAGAAGAAACCATGTGCAAGAAATGGTGTGTGAAAAGGCAATTTTTACTTAATATTTTTGGTAGGACATGCGGATTCTTTCTTGGTAACTTCACATGCTCTCCTTGGAGCTTGGTGTATGTCTACAGTCATTCAAGGTGCTCTTCAAACCTCCTTTCACTCAATCTCATACAAACCAAGCATGGTTGGACATAAGGAAAAAGCTCCTTACTCTGAGGGTGGTGGGTCACTGGAACAGGTTGCCCAGAGAGGTGGTGGAGGCCCCATCCCTGGAGACATTCAAGGTCAGGCTTGATGGGGCTCTGAGCAACCTGCCCTAGTTAGAGATGTCCCTGCTTGTTGTAGGGGGGTTGGACTAGATGACCTTTGGAGGTCCCTTCCAACCCAAACCATTCTATGATTCTATGAATAACTGCTCTGTCTGAGTGCTGGCACTTGAGCCTCTCCTCAGTTGAGAAAGACTCCTCTTCACCATTTCTATGTCAAGTTTGTCCATCTGGGATTCCCAAGACTGCTTCCCGGATAGAATCCCTGAATTTCTGAAATACTTTAATTTTTTTGCACATCTTAATATAGCATTAGATCCTCAAGTCTTCATAAAATATTATTTGTTAGGGATTAGAATTACTGAGCAACAACACTCGAGCAGCACATAGAAAAATAATAAATAACCCAGAGTTAAATGAGTTCCCGTTTTCAATTAGCAACAAGAATAAATCTCCCTAAATGAATTCACAGACATGTGAGAAAATCCCTACTTGCAGAAGACAAAGCATCTGATACAGAAGAGTTTTTAAAAACATCTGTAGAGATACAATCCCAGAGTGACCACAGACACATATTTTCTGATATTTTTGTTGGAAGATCTATTGGACGTTCCACCTAGACGTTCCACCTACAAGGCCAGGCTTGTTCAGCCTGGAGAAGAGAAGGCTCCAGGGAGACCTTCTTGTGGCCTTCCAGTATCTGAAGAGGGCTACAAAAAAGCTGGGGAGGGACTTTTTACAAAGGCCTGAAGTGACAGGACTAGGGGTGAATGGCTTTAAACTGGAAGAAGATAGATTTAGATTGGATGTAAGTTCTTCATTTTGAGGGTGGTGAGACCCTGGCACAGGTTGCTCAGGGAAGCTGTGGATGCTCCATCCCTGGAGGTGTTCAAGGCCAGGCTGGATGGGGCTTGGAGCAACCTGGTCTAGTGGGAGGTGTCCCTGCCATGGCAGGGGGTTGGAACTGGATGATCTTTGAGGTCCCTTCCAACCCAAACCATTCTATGGTTCTGTGATCTACAACTTTGATAGCTTTCTGCAACAATAAATTGCACTGCAACAGTAATAATAACACTTAAAATCAACCAGGATTAGAAAAATATTTAATACTATAATAACTCAAGATTAAAAAAGGGGAGGGGTCATCCACCTTATGCATAGATCAGCAAAAAAAACCCCAAAACAACAACAAAACCCTCTGTACACTAAATTCTGCTGGTAATATTTTGTGAACAGCACAAACTAAACTCATGGCTCTCTGGTACAAAACCCTCAGGCTTCAGCTTTATTAAAACTTTAAACTTAATAATGCAATTCTCCTGTTTCTCTTGTCCCTGGTGTCTTATGACAGAGAACTTATGGGAGAAAAGCCTTTGAGGACCTGTAATAATGTGAACACCAAGTTCCCAAACACAGGTGGTTGTGGTAATAGGTGAGACAGGACCAGGGGTGGGGATGCTGGATCACCTTCTTTCCAAACCTCCCAGCAACTGGTCTAGTATGAATGAAGCCTAAGACTTCAGTAGAAAGCCCATCACATAACATAAACTGGGTAAAAATCCTTGAATGAGTCCACTACACCTCACCCAACAGCTCAAACCAAACCATGCTGGTGGAAGGCACATCCTCCATCACCTGGAGCACAAAATGTTGGCATTCTGCAGATAGTTTCCTTGCAGGCCAACAACATACACTAGACAAGTGAAGCTCTACCCATCAAAAGCTTATGGGGAGGGGAGACCTCACTACAACTCCCTGAAAGAAGGTTGGAGAGAGGTGGGGGTCAGTATCTTCTCCCAAGGAACAGGACAAGAGGAAATGTCCTCAAGTTGGCCCAGGGAAGGTTGAGGTTGGAGCTGAGGAACAATTTGTTGTTGGTCAGGGTTGTTGTGGGCTGTGCCAGGCTGGGCAGGGCAGTGGTGGAGTCTCCATCCCTGGAGGGGTTTCCAAGCCATGGAGATGTGGTGCTGAGGGATGTGGGGTAGTGGTGCCCTGGCAGGGATGGGGGAATGGTTGGACTTGATGGTCTGAAAGGTTTCTTCCAAATAAAATAATTCTATGATCCTGTTAAAGGGAACAGAAGCCAATGCCTTTTTAAATGCATCTCAAGATATTTCTGCAGTGAAGGTTGCTCTGGCATTTGCCTTTGGGCTGCCAGAGAACCACAGAGAGAAGCATGAAAGGAGGTTTGGAGCAGCTGGGTCTAGCTGGAGTCAGGCAGTTGGTCTCCATCCTGACAGCAGGAGTCTGTTGTCCTAAAATTAGAGATCTGACCTGGGGAAATCTCTGTACATCTCACTGACACGGAAATAAAATTGTGAAGGGTCAACGGATTCCACCCATCTTGGGAAGAGAAGGCAACACTTGAAGTGTTAATGTCCCCGTGCTGCTGACCGCAGCAGTGAGACCTTGGCTTGCCTCTAATACACAAGCTCAAAAACGGTCCAGTCTGAGGAATGTGGAGCTCCACAAGGGCCAATTTATGGTGCCAGGAAGCTGCCTAAATTAGCATGTGTGGTATTTGGCACAACTAGTGCTGAAGAGCATCTGATGCCCCGAAATGGGTTGTTTGAAGGTAGCCTGGGTATGTCCACTGCAGTGCATGAGCCACAGGGAAATATATTTGGAAAAAACCCACATAAACTGCATAATTTTGTATACATGGTTAATTTGGGGTTGGGTTGTGGAAGGTGTTGCGAGAACACGATCACTCCTCAACCTCCAGCACAGCAGAAGATCCTTTGCTGCTCTGGCTTCACCATGTGTCTGTGTCAGCAGCCTCCTCTTAATAGAGATGCAGGAGGTTTTCTGGCAGGAGGCTGTGTCACCTCTCCAAATGACATGAGCTCCGCCAGCAAGAGCATCCCTCTGTTGGAAGAGCTACCCAAAACCTGCTCTGGAGGTTTTGCTAACATAGTTATCTTGGCTGGGGTGGTGAAGGGTTTTTTTCAGGCTCTTAGCTGGTACATCTTTGCCAGTAAAACCTTATGCTCTAGGTCACAGCTTTGATTTTTCTGTGTTTTACCTGGATTTCTGAAGGGCTGAATAGCTGCTTGAGTGCCATGGTTAGTTTGGGATGAAATAATAAAGTGAAATAAAACCAAACCAAATAAAATAAACCAAACCAAACCAGATAAATCAAACCAAAACAAATAAAATAAGCCAAACCAAAACAAATGAAACTAAACCAAACCAAATAAAAAAATCAAACCAAAAAAAATAAAATAAACCAAACCAAACTAAATAAAACCAAACCAACTAAACCAAACCAAACTAAAGCAAATAAAATAAACCAAACCAAACAAAATAAAATAAACCAAACCAAATAAAATAAACCAAACCAAACTAAATAAACCAAACCAAATGAAATAAAATAAACCAACCCAAATAAAATAAACCAAACTGAACTAAATAAACCGAACCAAATGAAATAAAATAAACCAAACCAAATAAAATCAAATAAACCAAACCAAACTAAATAAAATAAAATAAAACCAAATGAAATAAAATAAACCAAACCAAATCATTTATGGTCAGGTTGGCTGGGGCTCTGAGCAACCTGCTCTAGTTGCAGATGTCTCTGCTCCCTGCAGGGGGTTGGGCAAGACGACCTTGAAAGGTCCTTTCTGACCCAAACCACTCTATGAAAACTATTAGTAAAGTGGCTTAACCAGAACCATGTAGACCCATGACTGAAAGCTCAAAGTGCTGTAGCATCAAGAAAGGTCAAGATCTAGCAACCAGGGGAGTCTCTGCTTGAAACTGGGACTGCTCCAAACCACAACCCATCATTTTGATCACATTTCCTTGTTGGAATGTACATTGGGTGCCAGATTTTCAGCCTGATCTTGCAACCATTAGGGACAGTTCAACAGCATTTAGGAGCAGTAGTTGGTACAGAGTTGACCCCTCACAGTGATGCAGGGTTGACTGTCCTGGTTTGGGTTAGAACAGAACTAATTTTGTTGAGTGATTTTACTTCTCAGCTCAGTCTCCTCTACCTAAGGGCACTTTCTGAAGTTGACAGCAGATTTTCTCAGTCGCTGCTCCCAGCAGTGATGATGCTCCATGGTTAGAGTCACTCCCAAGGGTTGGTGTGAGCAGAAAGGCTCTTGCTGATCCTTGCTCCTGTGCAGACCAAGGTCACTGCCCAACCTTGTGCCCCACGTTGGGTGCAGTCAGTGAGAGGTGGCACCTGTGGGGAGGAGCAGCCAGGACAGGGGACCCCACACTGACCATCGAGGGATCCATCCCATGTGTTCAGTGTAAAGCTGAGGGATCACAAGGGTCAAGCCTTTTCTTCAATGGCTGATGTCCAAGGAGGACTCTGTTCTGCCTTTGATCCTGATCTGTGTGTTCCTGAACTCAATTCCAGAATCCAGCTCCTGAGCCTGGTTCCCATCAGCTGCTGAGCCCAGTCTGGGACTTCCCCAGTGCCTGCTCCACAGCATCAGTGGTGATGGTGACATCACTGCCATCAGACCTTGGGTTCTATATTGGTTTGTACATATCTCATTTTATTGTTATTAATTTAATTAAAGCTGGTTTAGTTTTCTCCTCCAAACCATAAGTGTCTCTCCCTTATTCCCTTTCTCTTCCCCTTTGGGAAGGGAGAAGGGTTCATAGAGAGCATCTGTCACTTGTCTGGTGGCCAGCCCAGCCCTAACCCTTGACATTGACATCATAGAATAGTTTCATCTGGAACAGACCTTCAAGATCATTGAGTCCAACCTTAGTCCTAGCCCTACCAACACCACTAAACCACGTCCCTAAGTGCAACATCTACCCATCTCTTAAACACCTCCAGGGATGGGGACTCNGAGTGCCATGGTTAGTTTGGGATGAAATAATAAAGTGAAATAAAACCAAACCAAATAAAATAAACCAAACCAAACCAGATAAATCAAACCAAAACAAATAAAATAAGCCAAACCAAAACAAATGAAACTAAACCAAACCAAATAAAAAAATCAAACCAAAAAAAATAAAATAAACCAAACCAAACTAAATAAAACCAAACCAACTAAACCAAACCAAACTAAAGCAAATAAAATAAACCAAACCAAACAAAATAAAATAAACCAAACCAAATAAAATAAACCAAACCAAACTAAATAAACCAAACCAAATGAAATAAAATAAACCAACCCAAATAAAATAAACCAAACTGAACTAAATAAACCGAACCAAATGAAATAAAATAAACCAAACCAAATAAAATCAAATAAACCAAACCAAACTAAATAAAATAAAATAAAACCAAATGAAATAAAATAAACCAAACCAAATCATTTATGGTCAGGTTGGCTGGGGCTCTGAGCAACCTGCTCTAGTTGCAGATGTCTCTGCTCCCTGCAGGGGGTTGGGCAAGACGACCTTGAAAGGTCCTTTCTGACCCAAACCACTCTATGAAAACTATTAGTAAAGTGGCTTAACCAGAACCATGTAGACCCATGACTGAAAGCTCAAAGTGCTGTAGCATCAAGAAAGGTCAAGATCTAGCAACCAGGGGAGTCTCTGCTTGAAACTGGGACTGCTCCAAACCACAACCCATCATTTTGATCACATTTCCTTGTTGGAATGTACATTGGGTGCCAGATTTTCAGCCTGATCTTGCAACCATTAGGGACAGTTCAACAGCATTTAGGAGCAGTAGTTGGTACAGAGTTGACCCCTCACAGTGATGCAGGGTTGACTGTCCTGGTTTGGGTTAGAACAGAACTAATTTTGTTGAGTGATTTTACTTCTCAGCTCAGTCTCCTCTACCTAAGGGCACTTTCTGAAGTTGACAGCAGATTTTCTCAGTCGCTGCTCCCAGCAGTGATGATGCTCCATGGTTAGAGTCACTCCCAAGGGTTGGTGTGAGNTTCAGCTGTTCCTCATCTGGGACATGCTTCAAACCCTTTACTAGCTTGGTAGCCCACCTCTGTACCCTCTCCAGCACCTCAGTGTCCTTCTTGTAGAGGGGAGCCCCAAAACTGGACACCGTATTCAAGCCATAGTGCCCCATCCTACCCTGGTGAGATGTCAAACGCTGCTTGAGACCCACCAGTGAGCAAATATTGTCAAGTTTCCAAACCCTGCCACTTCTGTTGCTGCTGACGGGAGCTGTGGGAAGCTCCAGACTAGGGAGGAGCAGGGTCTTGGGGTGCAGGCAGATGATTGAGCTACGATGACTCCTCCAGTCTCCTCCTGTCAGACTCGCCGCGGTAGCTCGCAGCTTGCAGGGGCCTCCGCGAAAGGGTGGCAGCAGAAAGAAGCTGGGTTGTTGATGCTGCTACCAACCTCGGCCATCTGGTCCACCCATCTGAGGGATGCGACTGCTCCAGGGCAGAGACACTCATCTGCTCCTCACTCAGGCTCCTCCCTGCCACCGTTTCCAGCCCCGGGGGCTTCCAGCCTGGTCGACCTCTCTGAGGTTGTTGCTTTGGGTGATTTCAAATCAATTAGGAAGTTGGGTTGGACAGAAATAAGCACTTTTTGCAGCAGAGAAAAAAGTTCTTCCTCAAGTACTCGAGCTGAACATCTTTTAGATTAAAGTGGACCAGCTTTGCTGTACTCAATCAATCATTATTCATATAAAATGATCAATAAAATTAGTTATTTTCTCCCAGCCTGCCTTGTTGGGCTCCTCTTTGGCATCATGTGGGGTGAAAACCCTTAAAAGCCTAGAACCAGAACATGCAGAGTGCTGGAATTTTATTTACCCAGATAAAGTTAAATAAAACACAGTGATATTAAATCTCTGCGATGACAAATTATTTGAAATAAACTGCTCCTGAAAATCAGTGTGTAAGAAAACCATTAACATACGAGGCTTGGAAATGAAATGATACAAGGGGCTGGAGTTTTTGTTTTGATATTTCACCATCACAAAGGTAATGGTTCATATCTAATGAAAAACGTGGCCCGAAGTAAGTTATGGAAGTAATTTCCCCATGTTTTAATAAATGTGTAAATCCAGAACTCGGCCTACAAGTGAACAACCATATTAGTGAAATGAATGCGAAACAATCAGGTAAATAACTGTTTTTACATGTTAAGTATCAAACACAACAGGGCAAAATGGCATTACTTCTTCATTGCTTCTGTTCAAATGGTACATGGAAAACTTTTATTGCAGCTTTATGCAAATCTCTCACCGCTGCATTTTTCAAGGAAATAGTCAATTTCCTATTTTATTTTTCTACCTACAGAAACAGAACCAGGCTGGTTTAACACCAAGAAGGACAAATCCACAGATTTCTGAATGAGGACCCAGCATTTTCTGAAGAAGTTGGCCCAGTTTTATCATATGGGTGCAGAGATATTAAATTTCAAAGATTAAATTTTTATTAAATGGCCAGATTAAAAAAAAAAACCCAAACAAAACAACAAAGTGAAACCAGAAAATGAGAAAAGCTGAGTGTTGAGCTCAGCACCTCACAGATGGACACGGAGCCTGATGTCCTTGTTATTTAAACACAGACAGCTGGATTTCCACTGCAGCCAGAGAATAAGACAACACTGACTCTTCCTGTCCTTTGAAGCCTCTTGCAACCTCTGAGTAACTTCAGGAAGGAGAAGCCTCTCCACAGGCAAGGTCTCTGAGCAAGAGGGCAAGTAAACTGAAAATTTTGGGGTCACACAAACTCTCTCTGTGGTTAGGGAGTGGCAAATTGTGATTTATTGCTGAGGAGGAGAGAGGAGGAGCAGCAGCTCCCCTCTTATTTCCCACTAAAATGCTCCCTCACCAAAAAATCATATGGTAGAGTGGTAGGAAACCAAATCACACCAAGGAGACCACAATGTGACTGACATCACCAAAGTGTGGAAAAAATACTAAAGCAGAAGGAGAAATACTGGGTAATTTTTTATCAGGCCTCTTTATCAGACATTGGACACACCACCAGATATCAAACAAAGCTTTCCACTCACTCACGAGATGGGGAAGTAGCAGCAAGGCTAAGAAGGTTCCACAGAGGAGAAGATCTTTCAATACAGAGGGGTTTTGTGAAGCTGCCTGAAGGATGTATAACTAATTAGATGTGGCAAATGAATCAGATTAAGATCTTCCAATGCAGAGTACAGAGCAGGCTCTCACAAACAGGACACACTCATAATTAAATGTCTGGTCCATGCCCAACGCTGGTAGCCACCAGGAACAGCAAAGGAAGCCCCAGCTCTCCACCCTCCACAGACATCGGGCATGGACCTGCTCTCCATCAGGTCTGCAGAACCATGGTATTGCCACAACACAGTTTCTACCTCAGCATCCTTGGGCATGGAAACAAGACAGGGAACCGGGATGTTGTCTCACTGCCATGAAGTTCATCCTCCTGATGATCCTGGACCAACCTGGTCATCAGCTTGTTCACATCACTTACTGCTGAGTAATGCTTAGGGAGACCTGTGTGCCACTCGCTCTGCATCACCCTCAGCATGAGCCCACCAGTCAAATACCACAAATCATCCTCCAGTCAGAGAAGTGATGCCAGGTAGGGGTGAGTCAACAGAAGAAGGAGTGTCATTTCTCAGCGTAATGGGGGCTGTTGTGCCTACAAAAAGGCACAAAAGCACCAAAAAATCCCATGTTTGAAGGTACTCATTTATCACACGCAGCCCTTCTTTGATGAAACAACCTCAACTCGTACCCACAAGCCTTGAAGAGAGACTCTGGCACGTTGAGAGTGACACATGTTTATTTTCATGCTCGTTAGGAAATGGGAGAAATCATCCTGAAAATTCTGGATCAGACTCTGCCTTTGGTGGCTTCACCCAGATTGCCAGACCAAGACTCTTCCGTAGCTCTCAGCCAAGCCACGTTGGCTGGTTCTTGGAACCAGGCTACTCCAGTGGGCAAGCTGGGATGGCATGGAGAGCACTGGGCAACCCTCCCTTCTCACCATGGGAGGAGCCAGCTGGGGTGAATGTCTCTGGTTCATCAGGTAGGACCTGAAGAAACAGCAGCCTTGTCTTGTGAGCACGGGATCTCCAGGGAGCTCCTCGGGATGCTGCAGGACCATGAAGATCACCCACCCCTGCACCAAAGCACGTGTGATACCTGCTAAACTTTCTGCACACGCTCTCCAAAGTTTCTGGTGTCCTTTGAAAGAAAAATGCCTGCTGTGGATTTAACTACTTGCCCATCTTTTTCAGCGAAGAGCTCATCATTTTCAACTTAAGAAGCCCCACTTCAAAAAAAACAACAAGAAAAAATAATTCACAGATACCGTCAACGGCAAAAGACACTGTGTGAAATCTGCAAATTCCGGCCTTCATCAATAAAAATTCAGAATGTTAAACACATGGGATAAGGCAGAAAAGTCAGCCCTCCTTTCCCACAGCATTTCAAGCCTGCTTTGTGTCAGATATCTACCAAATGATAAGCTCCTTGAAAGGGAACCATTTCCCTTTTGTTTGGTCCTGAACACACAGTTGGAAGTTCAAGCATCTAGCACACGGAGCTGATTCCTGTATGCTCGTTGCCTAATTTTAAAATAAGTTAAATAGAATATACATAATAGCCATTTAGTGAGATCAAAGGCAGCTGGAGACACCCCGGGTGTTTACTTCCAAACCATTACACATCACTAGCGAGATATTCCCCATGACCCTCTGATCTTGTGAGGTTCATAAGCAACGCTCAAACCAAAAAGCAACCGCCAGCTTTGCTTCTGCTCCTTTTCCTCCAAAGTCCTCTTTCACTGATGAAATGCACCAGGGAAGGTTTTTCCATGGCTTTGTTTCACCACCAGAGCTTCCTCAGGGTGGAAAAGGGTCCTGGTGAGCAAGCCCCTGTCACGAGGAATCATAGAATGGTTTGGGTTGGAAGGGACCTCCAAAGCTCATCTAGTTCAACCTCCCTGCAAGAAGCAGGGACATCTCTACCTAGGACAGGTTGCTCAGAGCCCCATCAAGCCCCACCTTGAATGTCTCCAGGGATGGGGCCTCCACCACCTCTCTGGGCAACCTGTGATCAACCACCCTCATATTAAAGATCTTTTTCCTAATGTCCAACCTAAATCTACCCTTTTCTAGCTTAAAACCATCACCCCTCGTCCTGTCACTACAAACCTTGTGAACAGATCCTCCCCTGCCTTCCTATAGGCCCCTTTCAGGTATTGGAAGATCTCTGTAAGGCCTCCCCAGAGCCTTCTCTTCTCCAGGCTGAACAACCCCAACTCTCAGCCTGTCTGACTGTATCCCACCATCAGTTGAAAGTCATCACGTAACTGGACCACGACACCAGATACTGTTCACAGCTCCTATTTCTGGGATCCTCAATATCCATGTCCACCCTCTTACAAAGAGGTCACATCTCCATTGCTTGGACAGATGAGCCCACTCATCAGACACAGCAACGTGAAGGCTTCTGGGCACTCTGGGAGGGATGCACCAATGGAGAGCATCAGTTCATAACATACTTTAGAAACACAACTAGTGATAAATCACGGTTCAATCAAGCTTATAGCTACATAAAGGTCCTTCTGAGCTACACCAAGAAGCACTGTCACACCAGGACCGATGTCTTGTTGGGAGGTTACCTGAGTTCAAACAAATTCCTTTCTAAAGTAATGATTAAACTCACAAAAAACCCTGAATATAGACAACCCTCCTTCTGCTGAGCCCATCCTGAGTCTGGCTGCTCCCAACCTCAGAGCAGAGGACCTGAGCTAACTGTTGGAACAGAACCAGCTTCCCCCGGGGAAAGGGAGCGAAGGTTCACACCAGACTTGAAAGGAAGCCTTCTTGAGCTCAACAACAGCTGTGCTGCCAATGTTTTGACTTTAATTTTCTTTTTTTTCCTCCTGTAACCTTTGTGTGAACTTCTGAAATGAATGGCTTTGGCTCACAAAACTGTGCTCCTGGACCAAGCAGCCCCATGAAGCTGGCAGACCCCTTCACCCTCACCCCTTGTGTTGCTAACCTTAGACCTCACCCCGCTAATGGGGTGGAGATGCAGGTGCAAGCTTGAGCAAGACATTATGAGCAGCCCACAGAACAGCCTGGTGCTAGGACATGGAGAGATATTGCTCCTGCAGGAGCTGGGACAGCCTGAGCTTTCTGGTGGGACACAGTGGCTGCTTTGAGTTCCAACGATCATCTGATACCAAAGGATTATTGGAATCATAGAATCATTTAGGTTGGAAAAGACCTCCAGGATCATCAAGTCCAACCTTTGCCCAACATCTCCCTGACCCCCAGACCATGTCCCAGAGCTCCACATCTACCTGTTTCTTGAACCCCTCCAGGGATGGGGACTCCAGCATCTCCCTGGGCAGCCTGGTCCAGTGCCTGACAACTCTTGCAGGAAAGAACTCTTCTTAATGTCCAGCCTAGACCTCCCCTGGTGCAACTTGAGGCCATCACCTCTTGTCCTGTCATTAGTTTCTTGGGAGAAGAGCCCAACCCCAGCCTCACCACAACCTCCTTTTAGGCAGTTGTAGATGCAGAAGGTGTATTTTGGATCATAAGTACATCATTTGGGGCTTTTTTTGTGTTTGCTGTGGTTTCTGGAGAGGATCAAACTGCATCACAAGCAATCTTGATGTTGATGGCCAAGTGTGAAAATATTGACAATAAATCCCACCAGGCTGCCCAGAGAGGTTGTGGAGTCTCCTCTAGAGAGACTCCAAAGGGGCCTGGGCACGATGCTGGGTCCCCTGCTCTGGGTGAGCTGCTGGAGCAGGAGGGTTGGACCAGATCATCTCCAGGGGGCCCTTCCAACCCCAGCCATTCTTTGACTCTAAAGATCAGTGCCAGACACGTATCCCACCTGCCAGTATCCCACCAACCTCTGCTTGGCTTGCACATGTTGTATTTTCCCAGGTTGAGGTGATTGCAGCAAACTTCTAATAAAAGTTTATGCAAGTAAGAGGGAGCTGGTTGACGTGACCCATTTGATCCCATGAGCCTTCATTTAGGATTGATTAAATCACAGAATCATAGGATGGTTTGGGTGGGAAGGGACCTCTCCAGGTCATCCAGTCCAACCCCCCTGTAGTGAGCAGGGACATGTTCAACTATCTCAGGTTGCTCAGAGCCCCAAACAACCTCCCCTGCAATGGTTCCAGGGATGGGGCAGCCACCACCTCTCTGGCCAACCTGGCACAGGCTCTCACCACTCTCAGCATCAACAATTTCTTCCTTCTCTCCAGTTTAAATCTCCCTCTTTTAATTTGAATCCATCAAATTGTCCTGTCCCAACAGGCCCTGCTCAAAAGATTGTCCCCATCTTTCCTGTAGAGACACTTGAAGCACTGAAAAGCCCCAAGAAGGTCTCCCTGGAGCCTTCTCCTCTCCAGGCTGAATAAGCCCAATCCTCTCAGCCTGGCCTCCCAGCAGAGGCTTCCAGCCCTTGGATCATCTTCATGGCCTCCTCTAGACCCACTCCAACAACTTCTGTGCCTAATTCTCTACAAAAACATCTCCTGCAACCTGTCTCAGAAGAAACACAGTTCTTTGGTGGTTCTGAGGGAAAAGTCATAGTTTTATAATGTGTTGTGTGCATCCCTATGGACATAAACACACCTCCAATCCTGTCAAAGTGATTTCCATGGAAATATACAGAGCACATACATCAGGCATTCATCTTTTGAGGTCCACACATTAATGAACCAGAAATTACATTCCCTTCAAGAAAGTGTCCTCTGGCATTGCCCCACCACCTCCAGGAAAACTTCAAAATGATGACAAGACCAAAATCCATCATTTAAATATCTGGCACCTGTAAGAAAATGTACATTTGGAAGGGCTCTTCTGCAGGTATTGAGGAATCTTCTCTGTTTTCCCTTGTTTTCAGTATTTATGAAGCTCTTCCACCATTCACCTGGCACGCTGTGGTGGTGTAGGTCACATCTAGCATGAGAACCTATCAAAGTTGCTGCCTCATGGCTTCTACAGCACTAAAATCATCAACGTTTTCACACTCTATGTCAAAACCAATTTTGCTAATAAGCACGATATTTCTCTTCAGATGAACAAATTTAGTAATTTCCTTTTTCCTTCTCTTTTTCCAATTATGATTTTATCTATTTTAGCCTAATAGGGAGGCAAATTGTGAGCGATACCACGCGGTTCAAATGAAGAGATACCAGCCCAAAGCTGGTAAGGATGTTTTTTAGGAGGTGATGCTCGTGGGTAAGGAAGAGGTGGTTGGTTCCTCCTGAAAGGAGTGGTCTCCACCAGGCATGGGACAGAGATCAGTAACGGGCTACACAAAGGCAACTGAAAAGCCATCAGCTGGGAACAGCTCCTGGTCACCACTAAACAGGGGGCAGATTTGAACCAGTGACCTAGAAGTGAAAGACTTTGTAATCTGATTACCAATCCCTTGAGCCATCCCATCCCTCCCCTTTTCTTTTTTTTTTTTTTTTTAACTGATAAGAGGAAAAAAAAGAGTCTTATTACCTAAGCAACTTTTGTAGCCTGTTAGCAATGCAAAAGCTTTCATTTAGTGCTTAAAAAGGGAGAAGTCTCATGGGCACGCTTATTAGCCCCATCTCAAGCACAGTCTTGGTGTTATATTTCTTTTTTTTCCCCCCCCTCTATTAATTTCAAAATAAATGTATTGGTATAAAAGCGTAGCACGACGCTTTTCCTGATAATGATTTATAGTAAAGTTCTTGCTGATTAAAATAGGTGCTGATGAGAGGGGTTTTTTTTTTGTATGTAGCTGTGGAGTCAACAGATCCCTCACTGGCAGAAGAAGAGACAAGATGCTCCTTTTGTCAGCAAATACTCCAAAGAAAATAAACGGGGGTGCCGAGGTGTTGCAGATGATAAGCATCTGAACTGCTTGTTTTTCCTGCATAAACCATATTTTTAAACAACCTCCTCATTCAGAAGCAGGATGGTTTGGTAAGTGCTGTAGCATCACCACCAAATATTATTTTAAGGTGGAAATAGGATCTCCCAAGCACGCCAAGACCCTTTTAAATATCTGATAAGAGGCGGTGAAGCTATTGTTTCTCCTTTTCCCTCCTCTCAAGACCCTCAGGAAGAAATCTGGGAGTTTTCTGCCAGTTTCCTACCTCTTTTTTTTTTTTTAACCAGACATTGTGGCCTGCACATTAACTCTGCTTCCTTTGGCTGGAGGTAATAAACGATTAGCTGCAGCATCGCGGTGTGCTGCTCGTGTTATTCTTCGCTGTTACTACACTCAAGCCAACGTCTCAAAAAAATTAATGCAAGTGTATCAGGATCTGAAATTAACTTTTTATAGCCATAAGCAACATCCCGCTAGGAGGGGGGAAAATCCTATTATAGCAGTTCTGGCATCTCACTGCTGGTAGACCGTTAGCACGCACAAAATAAGATTTCAAATTATCAAATGGTGAATGCAAAAGGAGTTGTTCTGTATTGATTAAACATTGTTTTGTTTCTTTTTCTTTTTGCTTATGAACCAATAAAGCAAAACTAGGTGATGCTGGCTCTTGTTAAATGACAGATCTATTACTAAAGATCAGAGGGGAGAGCAGAACTGCCCATGAGTACCCTGAGATTATACAGAAATAATTAGAAAACCTACAGGTTTACAACAAACACTCTGGAGTTGTGCAGTAACTTCCAGGAGGATTTTTCAGAAATTTATACACTCATGGTGCTGTTTAAAAATATATTGCCAGGAACTAGGAGGGCTCAAAATCACTTTGATATTTGCAAGAGGTTATGCTGGACTAAAACTGAAATACTTTTCCAATTCACTCTGCATAAAATAGAATGTATTGTTATACTGGCTTGCCTTCTAGTGGCTAGGACAGTATTTTAGAAGTTCATAAAAAATTTAGTTTTCCTATGAGAAAATCATAAAGTTTCAAATGGCTGAAGATTAGAACTTGGAGGGGGGAAAACCTTTGGCTACACCAAGCACCCATCACCTCCACTAACAGGTCATTTGTGGAGATCAGGTAAAAAAAGCTGCTAATTACACACATTTACTAACATCTAGTGTGAGAAAATTTGCTCACCAGCAAAATTTTGACCAGAGAGGCAGGAAAAAAACAGACTAGATTCGACATAGGGCTCGATCCCAAATTGTGGCTTATTCAATGAATTATGGTATTTTAAACCACAAAACTTAAGTCTCTTGAACTTGAGTGGTGGAATCTCACAGCAAAGACCTGTCCAGCCTGCAGGACTCATCCCAGGACTTCTCAGGCTGCAGAAGACACGGGTGAGCTGTCAGCAGTGCTTGGTGTCTCCTTGCTGAGCATGGGTGGTGTTATTTTGGCAACAAGTCTAACATTGGTATTAATTTCCTGAGGTTTGTGAAATGATGTTGTTTTTATTAATCTGGTTCAACCTCTTTTGTAAATCCCACCCAAAATGACACTACGGGAAGAGCCCACGCGTGGAAGAAACATCTGAACTTTGAGCAGCTGATTTGCTGTCCTGTAATTAAGAAACATTTTTCCACAGGTAACTTAAATGACACGTTTTTGACATATCAAAGGTACTTTAAACTTCCTACTCTTGTCCTCTGCTGATCCTCCTCCTGACCTTTGCTGAAACAAATCACCCTCACTCCCCAGTACTCTCCCCAACATGTTTCTGAGGCTGAGCATCACAGCTGGCAGGGGATCCAAACCTCATCCCAGGGCAAGCTCGGCCTTCTGGCTTTGCCAAGAAATGACATTTCCAGGCTTTTTTTTTTAATTTTTTTTTTTCCCCCCCCAAATTGCTACTGTACGGGACGCTCGATTCTGTATTTGCTTGTGAGCACTGATGACTCCACCCATGATATTAACCCAAGGATAAAAACAAAGCAACAACGCGTTAAACAGCCCAGAATTTCTCAATAAGAATTCAATTGTTAATTAAAGCGAGATGACGGAATTCAGCCGAGTTCTGCTCGCTGTCCCAGAAGGAAGCTGCAACCGAGGACAAGCACTGCCCTCTAGTGTCACCGGCTGCCGGGAGCCCCCCCCAAACCCCTTCCCAGCATCCCGGGGACCCTCCCCCCCGCCAGGCTGGAAGCATCCCTACCCGGCAGCACCCCCAAACGGGAGCATCCCCACCCGGATGCACGCCTGGGAGCATCCCCACGAACGGGAGCATCCCCAAACAGGAGCATCCCCACCTGGATCCGTGTCTAGGAGCATCACCAGCAGCACGTGCGGGAGCATCCCTGCCCAGGAGCATCCCCACCAAGGAGCATCTTCATCCGAGAGTTTTTGTTGGAGCACCCCAGCCCAGAGGAATCTCCATCCCACAGCACACCTGGGAGCATCTTGAACTGGGAGCATCCTCACCCAGAGACACCCATGGGAGCATTCCTGGGTATGGGCGCATCCTGAACTGGCTACATCCCTGCCTGGGGGCACGTGAGGGAACATCTCAAGTTGGGGGCACACGCAAGGAGCAGCCTCATCCAGGAGCATCCCCACCCAGGGGCACAAGTGGGAGCATCTCCAACCAGGAGAATCCCTGTAGGGCGGCACATGTGGGAGCATCTCCATCCAGGAGCATCTCCACCCAGGGGGCACGAGTGGGAGCATCTCCACCCAGGAGCATCCCCATCCAGGTCATCCCCATCCAGGACCATCCCCACCCAGGGGTATGTGTTGGAGCATCCCTGCTCAGAAGCATCCCTGCCCGGGGGCATGCATGGGAGCATCCCCACCCAGGAGCATCCCCATCCAGGGACATCCCCATCAAGGGACATCCCCATCCAGGAGCATCCCCATCCAGGAGGCATGTGTGGGAGCATCCCCCAGGAGCATCCCCACCTGGGGGGCATGTGTGGGAACATCCCCCAGGAGCATCCCCACCTGGGGGGCATGTGCTGGAGCATCTCCATCCAGGAGCATCCCTGTACGAGGACACGCATGGGAACATCCCCATCCAGGACCATCAACACCCAGGGGCATCCCCATCCACGAGTATCCCCACCCTGGGGGCATGTGCTGGAGCATCCTCATCCAAGAGTATCTCTATCCAGGAGCATCCATATCCAGGGACATCTCCATCTAGGAGCATCCCTACCCAGGGCACATGTGGGAGCATCCCCCAGTAGCATCCCCACCTGGGGGGGGCATGAATTGGAGCATCTCCATCCAGGAGCATCCCCATCCAGGAGCATCCTGTATGTGGGAGGTCCCCCATGCAGGAGCATCCCCCACCGGGTGGGCACACACCAGGGTGGGCTGTGGGTGTGCACAGCCAGACATGACGTGTGTGACACACTCAATGACATCATCATCCATCATCCCCTGCCCACGCAGCCCGAGGTGGCCAAGGTGTCCTTAACATTGCAGCTCAAAATAAACCCAGTTTGGTGGTGGGGAGCAGCAGGACCACGGATGAAAGTGGGTGTCAGGAAGCCCACCAGGATCCCTCCCCTTGAAGACGTCTAATAGGAACTGCTGAATGCACAATATGGGGCTGAATGGATAAACTGGAGTGGCCAAAATGCAGTCAGAAGGTTTTGAATCCACCAGAAATTATAATTAAACCTGTAATGAGTGTTTTGACATCTTGCACCCACCCCTATTTTCATTTTTTTTTGTTAACTGGAGGTTAATGCTATTTAGACTTTATTGTGGTTCAATATCAACAATTTTGTGATATAAATTTTACCAAATTACCTCAAACTTTACTCCCTGGATATAAAAATAAGTCTCTCAGCACGCTGAAAAATTTCCCTACGATGGGAAAAAATCCTGCAAAACTTCAGTAGGTGTTTTATTGAAGCTGGAATTACAATGGAGTCTAGGTCTGTTTAATTTTCCATTTTACTGCATAAACATTTGACAAAGAGGGAAAGCTATCTGCTCCTCTGGTGAATGATGATTTACGTCATATCTTCATTAGCATTTCACGTCCCCCGTGAAGTAGAGGCAATAAAATAAGGAAACAAAGACAAAAAGGTAGAAAAGGAGGATACAAGATGGCACCAGTTACAGGTGCGTGGAGCCTCGAGCATGATAAAAAAAGACATATATGAGATATCAAATAGGCCATTCTTATAATAAAAAGAAAAATAAAAATAATTAAATTTTTTTAAAAAATTGAATTAAAAAAAAATGGAAGCCTGATTCCATTTGCACAAAAAGTGCAAGCGACTAATATATAATATATATATATGAATTTATAATAAATAAGTGTATATATATAAAATAAATATATTCAGATCACAAGATGTTTGTGTTCTGGTTTTTTTTTCCACGTAAAGCATTAATAGGCATTTATCCCCATCCTTGCATGTTAAAAAGCGATGCACATAATTAGGCTTTTACCCAAAGATTTCCATGTGCATTATAAACTGATTCCTCTTTAAAGTGAAGGCAGAAAATATGCATTTAGTTTAAGAGAGAAATGGCTGGAAAGGGAGTGACAGTTGATACGTATTTAGACACCTTACAATAACTATTAGGGTACAATTGCTGGTGAAGCTTTAATTGCAGAAGATTCATTAAAAATCTCTAAGTGGCAATAGACAAATTCAGGCTTAATATGAGAACACGGCCATAAAAAAAATTAAAAAAAGGAAGTTTTCACCATCAGATTTTAGCAGCAGTTCAGCAATCTGAAAAAAGTTAGCGACCGAAATAATTCAAATTGTGTTTTATGGCAGATGCTGCATCCGTGGCTATTATCAATAAATGTATTTTTTTCAGGGAATCCACCCTGAACCCTGGCACAAATCGGTGTATTTTAGAGACATTCAGGAAGTTTTTATTATTTTCCCCTTTCAGGCACAAAGATGGGTTGTTTTAAGGAAGAAAAGAGAAGGTCTCTTGCCGCAGCATCGCTTGATCCCTCCTGCCCGAGGGTGTCAACCCACTGTGGAAAATCTGACACTTTAGGCTGGCCAGAAAAGTTAATTTTTCAGAGGAAAATAATTAATATTTACCCTGGATTGTTCATTTTGAGGACAGGGAGAGCAGGGGCATGATAAAATAAAAAAAAAGAGGGACCCAAGAATTATGTCCCCATTATCTCTGCGCAGGCAGGAGGGGTTAAAATCACACCCCTTAAAATTTGTTGGGGTTTGGCAGAAAAGGGAGGAAGAAAAGGGATGGATGTTGCTGTGCAAGGGGCAGGTTTTTCTGGGAAGTTTCACTCAGGATACAGCTGGGAGGAAGAGGAGTGATTGAAGGGGAGGGTGTCGATGTGTGAGAGGTCAGGGGGAAACAGGGAAGGGCTGGAACACACCTCCCGCATTAACCACCATCAAAAGGGGCTTTGATGCTATAGAAATTACTCTGCTTAAAACTTATTAAGAATTTGATACCAGCCATACGTGCGACGTGTGGGGAAGGATGCGAGGAGGGCAGGGAGAGCAGCATATGCCTCAAGTGCTCCTTCCTTTGGGGTGCACCTCCTGAGCTACCTGATTTAGAAATATTTGGTTTAAACTGTGAAAAGTCACTTTATCCTGCATGGAAGAGAAGCAGAAGGCAGGGATATATATTTTTCCCCCCCCCCTCTCCGTTCAAAATAAGGTATCTCGAGGAATGTGCATTATATAACTAATTTTAATTCTCTGCAGCTACAAACTATAGGCTCGCTATCCCTCCCCACAGGCTCTACCAAATATAGTGACATTGAAATTTCAAATTTCTCTTTTTTTTCCTTATAGCACTCGCTTTACAATTAAGAGTAAAAAAACTTCTCTCAGATTGTACTGAGCAGAGCGCTGAGAAATATAAAAATCCTTCTGTGTACGTGCAAACCAAAGCAAGGCAAATAATCATCCACATCATTATTTCCTCTGCCACGCCATAAAAATCAGTTTTTGCCCAGCCAAATAAGGATTTAGGCTCTACTTAAATAGGACAATTGCCTTTTTTTCCCCTTTTTCTGGGGAAAGAAAGGCGGTGGAGAGCAAGATGAAGAGTCTGCAGAGCAGGATGATTCTAATTGTTTTGTCTTTATTACACACTATTCTTACCAACACCACCACCCATGACCCAATAAGGTGGGGCTCAAAGGGTCACCCCACTAAATCTGGTGCTAAGCAGCCTTTATATGGTGCCCCAAGCAGCCTCTCCTCAAAATGAGAGAAAAAAAATCAGCATTTCTGGAGTCAGACGGGGAGGCTCCATCAATTCCCTCCTCTGCTGCACCACACCATGAGTGTCGAGGTCTTTGTTGTTTTACCCCCCAAAAACCTAGCATAAATAATATTTTTTAAAAAGAAACAGGCTGGAGTGTCCTGCATGTGGTGGAAGTTTGCCAGTGAGATCGTCAACAGGCTTTGGGTGAAGGGCAGATGCCACGATACGTACGATGCACGGAGGGTAAAAAATGCTGAGGTGGGGATGAAGCAGCAGAAAACATTTTTAATTGCTGTGTGGAATCTGTCACCTGGACTTTGAGCAGATCCCCCTGGCAAAGCACCACAGAACCACCTCTTATCTCCAGCAACGTGTTTGTAAAATGAAAAATCCCCGGTGATGCGGGAGGGAGATGACACTCCAGACATCCTCTGTAATTTTTCCAGTCTCTAAATATTATGGTTTTAGAAACCAGAAAAAAATAAACCAAAAAATCCACAGGCTTCGGAATTTCATTCTTTACGTGCTTATTTGGAAAATGTCAGTCCTGCCTCTGAAAAATACCACTTTTTGCCACGGAAGTTGGATTTTTCACAGGGAAAAAATCATGTTTTTACATTGTGCTGCTCTGTTTCACTCAGACCCCATCAGTAAAAGGACTCGCTGGTGCCCAGCAATCAAGCCTCTATTAAAACCCATTCAAAACACACCCAGAACATCACACGGGGCTGCAAATATCTGAAAAAAAATTTAAAAATCTCACTACACATCATCCACGGAGGGTATCAGAAAGTCTGGAAGTGCCTATATATATACATCTTCTTTTCTAAGGCATCTGGTTTGTTTAGCAGCACAATGCCAGGCATGATACTGATATTTTTTTTCCCAGAGATTATGTCTACCTGAAGTAAGAGATTTCTTTCCTTCATTTTAATTGCTCATAAAAAATTCAGTCCCACACTTTATTTTTCAAAACTGAAGCTATTTGCAGAAGATTTCTTTTGCCACCAGAAATTTTTCAGGTCCTGTTGCCTTGCATATAAGCAAGTCCAGTGTTTTTCTCCAACTGAATAACACAGATAATGGGCTCCTTCGAGATCCTCAGACTCTTCTTTTATTTCAGAATTAAAAGCAAGTTCCACTCCCCACGTAAGAGATTAGCTCATATTTAGCCCGTGCCCATCTTCTATGTTCATTGACTCAAAAAACCAGCAAAATACAGCTCAAAATAAGTGAAAAGTGCTGCAGATGCACAATCTGTGCACAATGCAGATGCACCATATATCTATATCTACCTATATATCTCTATATCTACCTATATATATCTCTCTACATATATATATCTATATCTGCCTATATATAAATATATCTACATCTATATATCTCTATATCTACCTATATATACATCTATCTACATATATATCTCTATATCTACCTATATGTATATGTATCACTCACACAGGATATTGCTACATATAACAAACTAGTTATCCATATAAATATTCACTGATTTAATTTATATACTAAATAAAAAAACCCCATGTTTCCAGCGACTACCCAACTTTTTTTCTTTCCTTTCCCCCTGCAGATTTTCGAAATCTGCATTTGCATGTTCATCCTCCACGCCACAGAAAGCTCAGAATTCATCACTGATGCAAAAAAATCATAAAAAAAAAATCCTCCCTACCAATAGGTCAACACATTCTTCTGCGATTTTAATAATGGCCTGTCCTATTACATTTGTTATTCATATATAGAATAAGGATAGACAATTTTTAGGTATTATATAGCTTTCTTCTGGAATATTAGCTTTGTGGCTTTGAGAGGCCATTTTCTAAAGATCCTAATAGTCAAATGACATCTTGGGAAATGTTACATTCTCCCCGCATTTGCATGATAATGAAGATGGAATTTCATATACGCCACCTGAATTACACTTATCTAAGTTTTGTTTTACTGAATGACCAGAGGAATATGTTCCCTAAGCCAAAGTATCACAATACAATGCAATACATTATTGCTTCTGTGAAAGACATGGAGCTATAATCCAAGTGATACCACCCCCCCCATACATGCAATTTATATAATAGTGTTAATATCATTGCAGCTGTGGATCTCTGAATACTTATTTCCTTCAAAGAATATTCTACAGCATCTGCAAAAATACCCAGGGTAGATTTTTAAGAAGTGATGGAGGAAGAGCTCTGTGGTGCTTGATGCTCTATAGGATAGGAAATATATCACAACATTTTCTTTTTCACCAACTATGATGCATGGTGAAGTTCACATGTCACCTTCTTCACCAGATATGAGCCACCCTTTGGGTATGACCACATTTCACCTCTACCTACAGGGAAGTCCACGTGCCCAAACCTTTTCTGACCACAGAAATAGGTTTGGTGGACAATAAAAACATCTTTCCCATCATCGGGTATGTTGGCAAACACGTGGCTCTCAGAAATTGCAGTGGTGGGTTTCAGAGCTCCTGAATATGGAGAAATATTGAATATGGAGAAATATTGAAAAGCTCCATCTCCTACAAGGGTGAGCCAAGAACCAGGATGCCCAACCTGGGTTTTTCCAAAGCCAGACCCTGACATCCACCAAGGACATTGTAAGGAAGTTTTTGCCCTCTCCAATCAACCCAGAGCTGATCAATCATTAGCCTGCTCAGCAATTTACCTCCACAATCCATTTTGATGTACAGCTCCAGAGAGCTGAAACCCAACTGCAGAGCCTCATCCCCAAGATGCTATTTTTTCATGTGTTTTTTTGTAAGACTGAAGAAAATTTAGAACAAATCACGCAAGTCACAAGCTGACAATATTAATCTAAGTAAAGACACCAGCACAGACAGTCTCAGATTAAGTCTCCAGTTATAATTGCAAACTCTTTGAAGAGAGAGTAGTTTTGATTTTTGCTGGAAGCTATGAGCATTGTTTTAAAAAAAAAAAAACCCAAACAACAAACCACACAGCATGGAATAAATGGTGTACATAATGGTGATTTTATTTAACAAGGCTTTTCAGCACGCTCTGCTCTAACTGCAGAAACACATCCAAACTGGAAATCAAAAAAAGAAAAGAAAACACTTATCCTGAAAAAAAAAGAAAAAAGAAAAGAAAGGAAAAAAAAAGAAAAGAAAAAAAAAAAGAAAAAAAAAAGGTAAGGATGTTCTCAAAGGAACATCTGAATAAAATTGAGACATCTGCAGTAAAGTTTTTCCCTTCTCCCTAGAATGTTTGAGATGAACTCGGCGTAACACTGCCTTCCAAGAAAAGACAGGGTGATCAATGCAGGAGCACATCAGGCTCCCTTGGACAGGCCAATCAATGCAAGAAAGAACCTTGCCCAGGGCCTTATGCAAATAGGAGCACGTCCTGCAACCCGGGGAGGGAACATGCGCAATAGATCAATGGCATCTGAAAAACCTTACAGCTATATCAGCCTCAGACAGTAAATATATAATGATGAATCCCTCACGTTCAGCCCTGAACTCTTTAAACTGGGTTATTTTCAACAGCTGGTTGGAAAAAAAAAAATAATAAAAAAAAATCTGTAGACAGCAGCGACGGAGAAGTGAAGTGAGATTACTGAGGGTTAAATTAACAATGCTTGCTTTTTTTAAAAGAAAAAAGGCTGAGAAAATATAACCTCTGTACTTCAACGTGGTGTAAAACGCTGGAAGTTACGTGCCCGACGGGGGAGGGACTGAGAATGGGGTTTTTTGTGTCATTATTTTGATTTTTTTTTAATTCTAACCAGTCAAGTACTTGGTGATGTAGAAAGAAATAAAAGGTTTATCACTTAGAAGAATTACAATACCAGAGATCTAGCAATCATCACTCCATTGACCAAAATGTATTCCTTCAAAGAATATCACATTTTTTGTACCCTTGACTATTTTAGGCTATGTTTTAAAGGAATTCAAGAAAACACTATGGACCTCAAGCAAAGCAGCTCAAATACAACATTAATACCTCAAAAGCACCCCTAAATTGGAGTAACACTCAGCAAGGTGCACAAAGCAAAATTCATGACCACAGAAGTTCTCCAACTACTTGGTAACTGCACCAAAACTGACAAAATTAAGAGGTCTTCCCACGGAGCCTTGTGGGGAATGATTTCCTAAACATTATTCATCATTTGCTCCGGGAAAGGGATGGGGAGAGAAAGCAGGAGGATGAAGGAATGAGCAAGAGAGGCTACAAAAAGTTTTCCTCTGAAGAAACTCTGCTTTTAAAGTTCAGTAGAAGCTCCAAACCTCATGGCACAAAGGTATAAAACTCCTGTCAGGAGGCTGGAGCCACCCCAGGACAAAATATAATCCAGATATCGACAGGCAAATAAAATGCCCTGGCTTAATCAAGCTTGTAAAACCACCATGTGCTTTGTCTCCTGATGCTGCAGGACACTCAGATCCACTATTGCACTCAATTTCCCTTGGAAAATGGAAAGGCAGAAAAACAACTAATTTAACTACTTATTTTCCATGTATTTATGAGGAAATTTTTGATACTTTGCATTAAAACCTCAGTTCAGTTCCACGCTGCTAAAAGCCCAATTTTCTCAATGAATATATGTGCAAAATCTACTTACGTATTTTTTCCTTCATATCACATTCAGGCAAAGCCCTTAAATAGGATTATTTTAACATTTAAACACTGGTAGTCATGCTATTATTAATATTAAAATACTTCAGTAATATACTGAAAGAGCTGCGTAACACTTCTTCACTAGATTAAAGAAAGTTCTAGGATAAAATGCAAATTCCAGCTGCTTCTTAGAGTACCAGAGTTTGAGAGCTCCCTTCACCAGGGTATGTTTGGATCCCTTCTGCTCCACCCGGATTTGCCATGCCTAATATATTATTAACTTGCAGCTCCCCTGGTTGATCCACTAAACCGGGTCTTAAAGTCTTATCAAACCTCTACTGTTCCACACAAAAGCCATACATATACTTTTCACCATAATTAACATTTAAATTAACACAATACACTTGTGTAGGTCTTACTGGAGTAAGACCATGTCAGAGAAACAGGGGAAAAAAACAGTGAGGCAACCCACTTCTTAAAATTGTTTTTCCACTAAAAAAACCCAAACTCAGAATTTTAAGCAGACTAATATTTCAGATAAAATAATCTAAACGCCTTAAAATTGTTTTTCCACTAAAAAACCCCAAACCCAGCATTTAAAGCAGCCTAATATTTCAGATAAAATAACCTAAATGCACCACAAAACCTGCCAGGTTTTTAATAAATAATAAAATAAATAGATATAAAATAAAATCAATAAATACATCTGATTTTCCTCACTTTCTTCATTGTATAAGCAAATCCCAAAATCCTACTTTTCTCCTTTATTTGTGTTCATATATACATTCAAAAAGAACTGCAATCCCTTTAGACTGTGATGATGTCACATGTTGTAAAATCTTCAACATTAAGCAGCTCTTGAAACCAATTTAGAGATGAGTAACAACCTAGAAATTAAATAAAATGCCATGGTTTTTCATATTGGGGGAAAAAAAACCCCAATCCAAGAGTGCTCATGTTTGAACACCCAGTTGGTCACTTATAGGGAGAACATCTGCAAAAAGAGATGTTCTCAAAGTTTTATTTTCCTGTCCTGATGCTGCCAGAAAAGAGGCATCTGGAGAGGATGAGGAAAACTGAAGGGTTCAGAGCACAGCAAAAAAAAAGGACAAAACAGGTGGATGAAATGAAAAAGGAAGATGTGGGTTCATAGAAGATTTTAGAAGATCAAGAAGGTTTGAAGGTAACCTGGATGGCGTGAAGTAAATATGTTCAGTAAAATAGATGAGACTTTTTATTTACGCAGCAGGACTCATGGGTAGGATGACACATGTACCAGCATCTCAGGAATTCACCCAAAAAAGAGGTTTTCTGACACAGTTTACATCAGAAGAAGGCAGAGATGTTCAATGTCAGGCACTTTTCTCAAAGGTTCAGGACAGAAGATGTGTGTACCATTACTGTTGATGAATCTACCCAGTGTCTGGAAGAGCTCTGACGAGTTCAGCCAGAAAACACCTCTATGGAGGTGCACTTCTAGAGATGACAACTTGTAACTTCTGGGAAGCTGGGGCAACCAGTGAGGAAATTAATTAGGCAAGACACTAAGGAAAACTAGTTGTCCTGTGTCCTGGAGGTAACTGTTGGGATCATAGAATGTTTGAGGCTGGAAGGGACCTCTAGAGGTCATCTGGTCCAACCTCCCTACACCAGGAGGGACATCTCTACCTAGGGCAGGCTGCTCAGAGCCCCACCAAGCCTGACCTTGAAGGACTCCAGGGATGGGGCCTCCCCCCCCTCTCTGGGCAGCCCATTCCACTGATCTATCCCCCTCAGATTAAAGAACTTTTTCCTAATCTCCAGCCTCACTCTCTCCTTTCCCAGCTTAAAACCATCACTTCTTGTCCTGTCATTACAAACCCTTTTGAACAGACCTTCCCCCAAAGGGAAGGGATCAACTCTACATGCTTTAAAGGAGATGGTTGCACACAGACATTGCTCCACCAGCTTTGATAGACTCAAGGGCTGAAGTTTATCTGCACCCCTGAAAGGACATGTGAGATGTTCTTTGAACATGGTTGTGTGCTTCTGCTTTTTTTCTTTCAAAGCTAGAATTTGAAATTAAAAATAAAGTGACTGATAAGTACCCATCTTGCAGAATTTAGAAGAGTTGAGACAATGCAGGAAAGGATATTAACACAAAGGAACTTACTGAGCCAGAAGGAAGTTTCCAGTCAGATAGAGGGATAGATGCCAAATGTGGTTTTATTTAACATCTTCATTAATGATCTGGAATTAATTAAATTTGCAGGTGACACTAAAGCGGGAGAAACTGCCAGGAGAAGTAAGGCATGAAGGAAATGCAAAACCAGCTTCCAAGATTCACAGAGCTGTAGCACAAAAGGGATTGTCATGACACACTACTTCATCATCCTGGGCAGCAATGGCCACAACACAGATTTATCTTGGAAGAATGTGAGATAATATCTTTGGGGTGCAGAAAAATCACCTACTACATTCAGGAGCACTGGGGAAAGGGAAATTGTAGAATCATAGAAAGATTTGGGTTGGAAGGGACCTCAAAGATCATCTAGTTCCAATCCCCCTCCATGCAGGGACACCTCCCACTAGACCAGGTTGCTCAAGGCTCCATCCAAGATGGTCTTGAACCCACCCAGTGATGGAGCACCCGCAACCCCCCTGGGCAACCTGTGCCAGGGTCTCACCACCCTCACAGTGAAGAATTTCCTAATTTCCAGTCTGAATCGAGAGCACTAAAATATTCTGAGGGACGTATGAACATTAGCAGGTACCAAATTTAATGAAACTTTGGGAAAAAAGCCCCATTTAGCACCATTTTGGCTGTATTGACCAAAACGTTGCTCAGCTGAACAAAGGTACTCAAGTTCACCTTGAGCTAACTATAGTAAGTGAACTCAAACACAGAGTTCAAATCTCAGCACACTACCAGAAAAATGTTGACAAATAGTACTGAATTCAGACAGGCACAGAGAGAAAAAAAAGAAAGAAAGAAAAAAAAGACCTAGTTATATATAGTTGGGCATCAAGAGAACGAGGGGATGGAAGCATGAGAACAATTGCTAAAGATCAGAAAGCTCTTCATGCTGAAATCTAAAAATAAATGTTCGCTGTGTAGTGCATGGAATTTAAAACAATGTAAAGGAATTATAAAAATATACAACTGACGCAACTCCAGAGAGCTCTCTGCAAAGAGATGCAGAGAGTGCTGAGCCTTCGACCTCCAAATCCCGCGGGACACAAACACGTTCCCAAGTAACTGGATTTTTCCAAACTTTTACCCTTCTCCAGCTCTTGGTGGATTCTATAATTAGCGCCCCAACTTTGGTGTCAAACCAGAAAATTAATACGAACGGGCAAATGAGATATAAAGTGATGATGGGTGGTGCTGGCAATTAGTACTTGGGATATTGTTCCAGTCCATGAAACTTCTTCCTTCTCCTTTTTGGAAGAAGTGGGGAAGGGGCAGATGTATGGCCAGCCTCAGACCACGGACTGAGATGAGTGAAGCATGAGATATGACATCAGCAAGTGATTAAGAGGAAGAAAAAAGTAATGAGGCTGAGCAAGTTACCCAGAGCAAGGCAACAAGGAGGGACGAATGGCAGCAATGTGCCCTGGTGGCAAAGAAGGTCAATGGTCTCCTGGGATGCATGAAGAAGAGTGGCTGGCACTCAAGGGAGGGTCTCCTCATCCTCTACTCTGCCCCACTGAGGAAACCTCTGGAGTCCTGTGTCCAGTGCTGGGATCCCCAGGCCAAGAGAGACAAGGAGCTACTGGAGAGAGTCCAGTGGAGGCTCCAAAGATGCTGAGGGGACTGGAGCATCTCTGTGTCTAGGAAAGGCTGAGAGCCCTGGGGCTGCTGAGCTGCAGAAGAGGAGAATGAGAGGGGAATTGGTCAATGCTGCTCAAGAGCTAAAGGGTGGGGGCAAGAGGCTGGGGCCAGACTCTGGTCAGTGGTGCCCAGGGACAGGCCAAGGGGCAGCGGGCACCAAGTGGAAGGCAGGAGGTTGCATGTGAGCAGGAGGAGGTGGTTGTTTGTTGTGAGGGTGTTGGAGCCTGTGCCAGGCTGCCCAGAGAGGTTGTGGAGTCTCCTTGTCTGGAGAGATTCCCAAGGGGCCTGGACACGCTGCTGGGCCCCCTGCTCTGGGGGAGCTGCTGGAGCAGGGGGGTGGCACCAGAGCATCTCCAGAGGGCCCTCCAACCCCACCATGCTGGGATTCTGTGATATTCAAAACATGAGCCTGTTCTGGAAGTGGCCAACATTTGAGCTTTCATTGCATCCATCCTCTTCTCTCATCCCGTAGCAAGGCTGAGAGGGCTGAGGATGAACTGAGGAAGGGGATGCCTACAAGGGATTTAAACTAAGACACAAAAAAATTAGGAGGGACATGCAGCTATGGTGCTCTGAACTTGGTGACTGATGTCATTCCTCTCTTTCTTCTCATTAGATGATCCTCCCAGACATCCTTCAGGACAAGGCACTACTACGTGACTACTACTGCAGTGCAAATGGATAATAATAAATGGTAGCAAATTAAATAATGATGCCAGTGTACACTTGTTGGCTTATTTATTTAGGCTGAGGGTGGCTTAAGATGTTTATCTGGTCTATGTTAAAACTGGCAATATATACAAAATATATTTATATATGGCAATATTTGTACATCTACAAATGCACGCACACTTTTTATGTTTATATACCGATAAACCCCAAATTGTGATCAACAAGTTGCTCCCAGTAGAGCAGGCAGTGACACTTCAGCACTTTTTGCTCAATCCATCATTTAATTTCCTTGCTGCTGCAACCCCTCACCACGGGATCTATGAACCCTCTTGCTTTCTACCACAAGCTAAAGCTTCTCCACTTCAGAAAGCATTAGCAAAAATGAGTCCTCCTCTTCCAAAATAAGTAAGGAGAGGGGAAAAAAAAGTTCTTTGAAAAGATTGGAGTTCAGGGGTTTGACCTGGTTTTGGTTTTTAGGAGAATGAAGCTGAGGAAGGGTCTGGAGCACAAGTGTGGTGAGGAGCAGCTGAGGGAGCTGGGGGGGCTGAGCCTGGAGCAAAGGAGGCTCAGGGGAGACCTTCTGGCTCTGCACAACTCCCTGACAGGAGGTTGGAGCCAGGTGGGGTTGGGCTCTTCTCCCAGGGAACAAGTGATAGGACAAGAGGGAATGGCCACAAGTTGCATCAGGGGAAGTTTAGATGGGATATCAGGAAGAACTTCTCTACCAAAAGGGTTATCAGGCAATGGAACATGCTGCGCAGGACAGCGGTGGAGTCACCATCCCTGGAGGGATTTAAAAGATGTGTAGACATAGTAATTAGGGATATAGTTTAGTGGAGGACTTGTCAGTGGTTGAAGGTTGGACTCAATGATCTTAAAGGTCTTTTCCAATCCGGCCAATTCTGTGGTTTGAACTCAGCTCTTCCAGAGCTTGAGCCATGGAGAGAGCCTGGAGTCAGAGACGTGCCAACTCCAGAAGGATTAATCCAAAGTGGGTCCAATTGTTCATGGCTTTCATAGGAACATGGACCCCGGGGTCCTACCAAGGACCAACACTCCCAGCCAACTACTCACATAGCTCTTGCCATGTGTGGGTCACCCTGGGTAGCAGCTTTGCCCCAGCCCTCCTCACCCAACGGTGAGAAACCTAATTCCACCCTAAATTTATTCATGACCAGCTTTAATCCATTTGTTCCTGTGCCAGCATTGTCCTCTGGCTTACACAGCTCTCCTTCCCCACTGTTTGCTCTCCTGATGTGTTTGCAGAGTGCCACCAATCCCCCTAAGCTTTTCTTCTCCAGGATGAACAAACCGTGCTTTTAAAACTCAGCTTCTGTAGTCAATATGGAATAGACACCAAACCTTCTTCGTCCACAGACACCAAAGTTAGTGTAAGAGCATTAGCAGGTTACACAACTCTTACTAAGACTGATAAACCTAGAGGGGGTGTGTGTTCCTAAAGCTATGCTGATCCTGGTGCTCACGGGAGGTAGGACATCTCCATGTGGCACCACATCATGGCACGTCCTTCATTGTTTCTAGTAAAACAAGGTCTCCATGGCTCTGAGTGCACCAACATCTCTTCCTTGTATCCCTTCTGGACTGAGTTAATCTTCCCAGATGTCTCAAATTATCCCAGATTAACCTCACCAGCATGATGGTCAGCATTAGTATTTCCCTTCCTGGGATAGAAAGAGCCAACAACTCACAGGACCACATCTGGTACTTCTCTTACGTTATTGGGTCATTCACTTGCACCCATCAGTGATGAAGCCACACGTCCAAGGGCTTCTCCATCCCTGCTGTTCTCTGTTGATGAGATCACTCTTCACACACAAGTGCAGATGACCAGATAGTCAATGCCTAAGTGTCCTGAAGTTTGTAGTATCTTCTTTAATTTCTATTACTGCAGAAATTCTACTTCTGAACCCCAACGGTGACTTCACCATCTCATGCCAGGAGCCAATGTCACAAGCACAGATTTATTTTGTGTGCCAATGTCAAACACAGAGACACTAAAATGAATCTGCCAAGGCCAGTGACCCTTGTGCTGTCCAACCCTCCTTACACAACCCACCACTCTTTCTCCATCAGCTCCTCTTGTCCACCCTCATTTCTTGTTTGACCTTTTCCAGAGGAAAAAGCATTTTTCCAAGAAACACAACAAAGTTCATCTGAAATAATTAACACATGGAATTAAGATCACATTTTTACTTATTTTCCTGAGTGTCTCTAAGTCAGACCTGACTCAAATGAGGTGTAATGTAGAACACAAAAAAGGTGAAACCTAAACCAGGTAGACTTGGTGAGATGATCTGTCCACAGACTGGACATATAACCCAAGTCCCCATAAACCTAGAACACAGAATTCCATATTGCTCTCCCAATTGACATTCAACATTTAAGATATGTCACAGAATCGTGGAGTCCCAGCTTGGAAACAACCTCCAGGACCACCTGGTCTGACCTTACTTGGCCAAAGCCTGGTCTAGACAAGCTGTCCACCTGAATCCTAAAAGTGTCCAGTGATGGGGACTCCACCACTTCCCTGGTGGCATTATTTCAAAGACTAATTGTGAAAAATTGTCCTCTTGTGTCCAACCAGAATCTCCCCAGGAGTAACTTGTACCCATCACCCCTCGTCTTTTCCACATGACTCCTTGTATAAAGGGAGTCTCATCTTCTCTGTAGCCTTCCTTTACTGGAACATGGTGACTAGGTCTCCCATTAGTCTTATTTTCTCCAGGATGAACAAACCCACTTCCCTCAGCCTTTCCCTCACGGGGCAGCTTCTTGGGTCGTCTTGGTGGCTCTTCTCTGGACCCCTTCCAGCCTGTCTACATTTTTTTGTACAGCAGGGACCAAAACTGGATACAGTATTCCAGGTGTGGCCTGACCAGTGCTGAGTAGAGTGAGATAATGACTCTATCTCTGCTGGTGATGCCCTTGTTGATGCAACCCAGCATCTCAGTGGCTTTCTTAAGGCCACTTTGGTTTTTCTCAGTTGAATGCTCACAAAGCCTTGAAGTTCGGCGATATTTTGCTTTGCTTCTTCACAATATGGACCTTGGTGACTGAGGTGTTTTGGTTCTCAGCTACTTCCAGTGCTCTCCCATGCTTCCTACAACCATCACAGATCTGGAGTCACTTCTGTGACACATCACTAGATGTATTTTGATTTAATACATCAGCCAGGAGAATTAAGAATTGCACATACATGTCACCCACCCTATGCTCATCAATTCTTGACCCAAACCAAATATAAAAAAAACCCTAGATAGACACATTTATAGAAGCATATATAACTACAGATAAATAAACCCCCCCAGTGTATAACAAACTCCTCAATCTGAAATTTCAGGAAATTAAATTAATGGGAAGATATTGACAGGTTCACAGCCCAACCATGAAGGACTAAGGGTTCTTGCATCCTACCAGTGCCAGAATATTGATGCAGCCTCAGAGACACCCAGGTATCTCAGCAGGTGTCCATTTATTATTATTATTATTATTATTATTATTATAATTATTATTATTATAATTATTATTATTACACCAGCTGTAGCCAGGGTCAGGTCCTCACTCTACTCTACTCGGCACAAAACAGAAAGAAGTGGCAGCCTATTGCAGAGCCCATCTCAAAATGATGGGCTCAAAATTATGCCAAATGAACAAAATTGGCTGATTTTGATGGAATTAGGATGCTGCAGTGGATACAGTCATTTGGGCAGCGTGTTTTAAGGGCTCTCATTTTAACTAAACTCCCTAAAAATGCACACACACACTTTTAACTATATCTTTGTGCAAATTGTCAATATATACACCCAACATTTTAGCCAACAAAGACCATAACGAATAGTTCCTCATCTGCTCAAAGACAATCAACCTACTTTCATCCTCCTAATTTAATTATATTTCATTTTCACAGCAGTACGAATGCCCTAAGTTGGAGATACCATCAATTCTCACAATTTTCTCACGATTCCCATGGTATTTGGTGGATTTTCTTTTTTTTTTTTTCCTTATTATTTTTTCTCTTATTATTTAACAATTTCAAACAACAAAAAAGGCTCCACTACTGGTTCATAAGGTGCTGAGCAAACCCTTGAAAATGCAAAGCCTAAAAGTCTCATTAATACAGGAGAGATGATCAAAAGAATCTTTTTTTTAAAAAAATCTCAGGATACTGAATAACTAAGTGACAATTTTGAAAGCTCAGATTTAACAATTCTTCTCGTGATTCTGAAATAAGTGGTTGTCATGTGTTTTTTTTACAGTGATGGACACGGATAGTTTTAGATGTCACCCAGCATCCCAGGACCACCCTTTCCATCCCCTCCTCATGCTGATGCTCCAATTAGATCAGCAGGAGATGGCCACAGAATGCAGGTAGACATGGTGAGCACCATGTCTCCTTTCTCCAGCACGGGTCTTTCATGCAGGCAATGACAAGGGAAAACATTCTTTTTTAAAGCAAAATAATCGTAAACCCACAAAATTTGGCAGAAAAGCCTCAAAGGAGGCGTTGTACCAGAAACTTATTTTCTGTAAACTAAATATAAAGTTGACTCCATCAACTTGAAATTCTCACTTTCTGTTAAATTTCATAAAATTATTATAAGCTGGGAGTTGGGAAAGTTCCACAATTTACCATCAACCACAGCAAGCTGAAAATAAATCCCCCACTACACTGTGTAAAGGGATAACAGAAGCAAGAAGCTCATGAATCATGGCTCGAGTTTCTCAAAATCAGTAATTAGCAGAACACAGTGACCCAACAACTATTTTTAGTGCCGCGCATTCAAAAAGTAATTTACGTGTAGATATTATTAGGCCCACATTTAATTTCGAGGCACAATTACACCAAGTCTTAATTACTAAATATTAAGATACATTCTAGCGTATGGTTTATGATTAACATTTGTAATTCGAGCTATAAACAATACAAGTAATTACGTTTATTGGTGGAACTTTACTTCCCACACGTGTTCAGTTGCTTTGAATTATTCCCCATGCAACCCATGACCCAGCAAGGTACAGAAGTTGTGTGTCTACGTTGCAGGAAGGGAGTTTCTGAGAACTTGGACATGATACCACAGACCTGTCCTGTTTTTCTTACCATCCCACAGTCATAGACATGTGAAAATGCAGATTAAAAAGCTGCAAAGGCCAATAAAAATGTTAGATGCTGTGGCATGTGTGTGAAAATTGCAGCCAAGCTTCACTGGTTTGTTTAATGAAGGACTTTTCCAATCACGGCGAGATGAAACCTGCAATGATGACCAGGTTTGGCCACCAAAGGTTTGTAAACAAAATGCTCCTCCTTTTACACCTATTTCACATGCTCATATCTGTTCTCTTTTCAGTTTTGAGTTTTCTCCCCAAATGGATGCCCACATCCCAGACCTGGACCTCAGGAAGCTGTGGAGCAAAGGGATGAGGCACAGCAGAGCTGCTGCTCCTCTGCCAGCTCCTTCAGCAGCTGCCAACAAAGGAACACCAGGACGTGTCCTCCCCTGAGAGGCTGAACCAGGAGCTCTCCCCACACCATGGTATGAACGAGTCTTTGTTCAATATCAGGTTTCTTTGGGTTTTTCTGCTCAATGCCAGGTTTTCACCGAGAGCATCACTTCATGAAGTGATGAGCTGGGATCTCTGAGATGATCGCGAGTGGTCGGGACAGACCTGGCAGGACTGAACATGTGAAGTGAATTTAAAGGATATTCATTGAAAACACTAATGTTTTTTGGACTTCTTTTGTTTGTTTTCTTTTTCCCTGCGGGCATAATAAAATGCAGAGGGCCCCGGCTGGAACCTTCAGACCAAATGAAAGCCACATGCTCCACGCTTGCTCTCCTGCACGATGCAGAAGGAGCAGCTGTGCAACAGGTCTCTGTTAACTACTGCAACCTACAATTTTATCCATCAGTTGACCCAAAATTCCTGCACAGCAAGTGTAGAGGTGGTATGGTTGCTATATGGTGTATCTGCTCCATCACCCTCATCATCTCACCCACACAAGGCAGGAAAGAAAGCCATCAAATATGTATTTGTCATAAGACAGTAATTGCCCATCAGCTGCTCCATTTCTTTTTTTTTTTTCTGAGCTCTTTGCAATTACCAAGTGCCATATGGATATAAAGTGGAAGAGAAGGGAGATCAAGACAAAATAAAATCTCACAAATTAATATTGTGATAAAATAGTTGGGGGGGTTTATCCCAGTGATACCCGCTTTGGCGCACGCATTATTTAATTAAACTGCTTTCAGTGGAGCTCAGATATCAAACCACCTCTACCAAAACCAGGTGTTAATATCCTTTGATTTCTGGAAAAACAATCGGTCTGCATTAAATATACTTCTCAGGTCTGGTTTTGCATGACAGATCTGTGATGTGCCCATGGTTATATATTATATCCTTGCTCTCAGGCATGCATCTCCTGCAGAGACAGCAGACTACAGAAGCTGACCCTTACTGAGACCATCTTGTCTCTCTGACAAAGCTCCTTTTTAACTTCTTACTTACTGGTTGCTTCCTGCGATGGATAAAAACTTTAGCTCAGCTTGTGATAATTTCACAGGCCCTGAGCACCCTGACCCTGGAAGCCCCCGGGTCAGAAGTCAAGTCTTGTTCTGAAACATCTGTGTGCTTCATATTAAAGTAGAACAAAAGTGAAGAAATATCCACCAGTGTGACAAGAGAAACAAGGCAAAATGGGGATGACACGTTGGTCATCTGTTACCCATGCCACCTCAAGCCATTGACTGAGAGGTGATGGAAAAACTGTCCCAGCACTTTGTTTGGGAAGTGCTGAGGAAGGTCTCCAGTCGATTTTTATCCCTGCCCTGAGCTCAGCACAGGTCTCTGTAGGCATCCAGTGACCCAAACGACCCAAAACCTACAGAAATTCTGCCGCCTTTGGACTGATGCACACCAGAATAACCTGGGCTGAAAACCACAGCTCAGGAAAGCCAAGGCAGAAGATACCTCACCACCCTTCACAGCATCTGAGGAGCAACAGGCACACACAACACAACCCAAAGCTGTGGTTATAGAAGGAATTATTAATCTTCACCAACTTGGCCCCTTAAAAATTTCAAGTCTATTTATTAACCTGGTAAAAAAACACCTGTGGAAAATCATCAGCTGAACTGCTCTCAAGTCTCAAACCTGTTACAGGTCATATATATTTTAAGAAGACTCTTCTGGAAGCACAGGGAAAATCAGAATGGCCTTAATTTCTACAGATGAAAAGAGTTATCAAAAATCTGAAGTTCTTAAATAATAAAGCACTCCTGCTCTGGATTATTCTTGCTACTTAGAGCAGCACAAAATCAAGATTAAATAAAACACTCATGCATGCTTTTTCCTTAACTAGAGCATTCATTGCTCAGGCAGGAACCACTTTTAGCAACTTTCAGTTAGAGCAAACTAATGTGTCATAGAAAAAAGATGTACATAGATGTCTACGTGAAAAAATCCAATTCTCTTCAATTTATGTTTCCACAATAAGCAGGACTTTTTTCTTTTATTACTTTTTTTTTCTATTGTCTTCAGTCCTGATGACACCAGCATTTCACAATTAAGTGATGGGACTATAGCTATGGTTAAAGAAAATTATTCCGTTTCAACAGGCAACTTCTCATGCCAGCTGTGGTCAAACAAATTTGCCTTTAAAGGCAGATAAATGGGATGTTCAGAAGTCCCAACATCAGAGGCAGAGCAGTTTTACACTGAGCAGAGTCCTCCCCACCTTAAATCACTAAAGGGTTTATCCAGAGCCTAATAAATGGCAAAAAAAAGTTCCAACAACTTCTAAAGACCTTTGTGAAAAAACTGAAAAATAGCATAAAACCTCCAGACTTCCCCTCGTGTTGTCCTAATTTATATAAAAAAATGTGAATTTGTTAACATGACTTCGTTTAAAGTTTTAATTTTTTTTTTTTCTTTTTTAAAATCTTTTGTTTATGATCTATTCTTACATGTTCTCAATCTTCATCTCCAGTCCTTCTGCCCCAAAGAAGAAATTCATTGAGTGCTGCCTTTTGGTACCTAGCCTGGACAAGGAGGATCCAAAGTGTTTTGTTTTCCCAAAATCTCTTGGGTTCTGCACACTTGGGACCTTATTGTCTAACCCAAAACCAGAGAAAAATGCAATTGTAAAGAATTCCTCACAGAATTTGACCATTGGTTCAAAGCTGTTCCTAGCAGGCTGCTTTCAAGAAGGTGAATCATAGAACCATGGAACTACCAGGTTGGAAGGGACCTCAAGGACCATCTGGTCCAACTTTCTTTGGGAAAAGAAATCACAAAGAATTTACAGTATTTTACAATTTTAGCAATTCTTCGTGATCACAAGGAATTCAGAAAATCTGTGAAAGACATGAGGGAAGAAGGCAAGGGAGAAGTCACACTTACCAACTCTACGAAGGCAAGTCCACCATAACTGTGAGCAACAAAAAACACGTTCTCTGCAGCTGACTGGGAAATAAAATGGTCCCAAACATAAATTGCATGTTCTTCAGGAGATCCATTATCCTGCAGAAAGAAATCATGTTTGTGACAATTACCTTTTTTAAAAAAAATGGCAATTCTGCCTAAAAGCAACGTGTTTCTGTATGTTAAAATGTCTTGTTAAAACAACCCTCAAATGATTACACTCTAGTGTCAAGAAAATAAATAAATAAATAAATAAAAGAACAGATTCATTTGTCTAAATAAAAGAAATTTAAGATTGCGATTTAACGGCAGTAAAAACTGTTGGCTTTATTGAGGCTTATTTTAATAAATACAACAGAAATTATGCATCTGCAAAATTTTGTCTAAATACCGTGATGGCAATTCAGCTAAACGGAGGCATTCAGAGAAATTATGAGCCACTGCTCTGATTTTCTTTCTTTTGACAACTCTTTGTCGAGTGTTTGCTCACTGATGGTTTGTTTGAAGTAGTTAAGCCTTAGCCTGATAAAACAAATAAAAACAAGCAGGAACAATACAAATATAATTTCAGCCTTTGCAGTTTCTTCGTATGATGGGCCAGCAGAAATCTGCCAAATATTAAAATGATGGTATTTGCAAATGCTCTTTTAAATGCTCCTTTTTTGCAACTGCAGGATAAGGTAGAACACTCTCTTGAGTGCTTCCATATTAGCCATTTCTTTGGAGTTTCTGCACTGGCCACCTGTAAAATCAGTAGTTCTATGTCTTAAATAAGGGTTTCTGATTTTTTGGAGGTGTGGAAGTCACGGCTGTGGGCCTCCATCCCTCTGAAAATCTCCATCCCCTCCCCAGTATATATAATTAGAAATAAAAGAAAGAAAAGAATTAAGAACGAGTCTCCACTGATGCTCTCCATCTCTCTGAAAATCATCCCCTCCCCAATATATATAATTAGAAATAAAAGAAAGAAAAATAATTGAGAACGATTCTCCACTGATGCTCTCCATCCCTCTGAAAATCTTCATCCCCTCCCCAGTATATATAATTAGAAATAAAAGAAAGAAAATAATTAAGAACGATTCTCCACCCCTCTGAAAATCTTCATCCCCTCCCCAGTATATATAATTAGAAAGAAAAGAAAAAAAAATTAAGAATGATACCCCACTGATGCTTGATCAATGCAAAGTAACCCCAAACCAGGCAATTATTGGGTTGCTGAAGATCAGGCACCTCCTGAGTGGTGAGTGATGGAGCAGATGCTCTGAGCACAAAAGGTGCCACCTTCACCCATGCTCTCATCACACAAACTCCTACCTGCCTCTGTTTCTGCTAGTTAGGGGGGTGCTTTTCCTTACTATTCAACAAGAATTTGTGAAAACCAGTCAATCTAAGTGTTGATGAAGGCACCAGGTTGATTTATACTGATTTTAGTGCACTCTCCTCAAACATCAGGGTTGTGCAGCCCCACCTCTCCACCTCAGAGGCTCTCGAGAAGTCCTGAACCCCTCTATATTTCCCTTATTTCTCAAATTTTCCAGGTTTTCCTGAGAAATAAGCCATAACTACAAATCTGCCTGGTCTTGGGTGAGTAGAGTAAGATGCTCTGCTAGGTCCCCTGCCCCACCAGGATGTCACACCTTGAGCACAACCCCTGTGGGTGCTTTCTAGGCTCCTTTTGTGCCAGAAGGAGCCGAGCAGTCAAGGTCACGTCATTTCCTAAAATTTGCATCCCTTTCCCCCTTTGCTCTGCTCCACCAACTCCACAGCCCTGGGTGACTCACAAAAGCCTCATTTCCGTGAGGAAAAATACAGCAAAAGCCACAGTGGCAATCAGGGGATGCTAATTACGGCGTGTGAATTACTGTAACTTTACTGAGAACACTGCAGTGATTTAGGTCTTAGTCCCACTCTGCAGCTCAAGTTTTGGGAATTCGGGCTCTGAGGAGTGTCTCAAATCAATGAGAAGACAGACAACTAAATAACGTGGTGGATTTAGGCTTTTACTTCCATTCTCGTGCCCGGTTTCCTGAATAAGAGTGAGGTGGCTACAAATCTTCATGGAACTGGACGCGAAGCTTTTAAAACAATTATGTGCTTTTAAATTTTTTTTTTTTCTTTTTTTTTTTCTCTAAGGTAGCAGCGATTAAAACGTATTTATCAAATTTGCCAAAATGCACTGAAGTGCTCTGAAGTATTCCTATTAATCCTGGACAGATTCTGCTCTTGATAGACTATGACAGAACACAGTTTTAACTAATTATGTCTCAACCACCTGAGCATGAGAAAGGCTTTATTTTCTTTCAGCCCTGTTTTTGAAATTTTACTGTAGAGATAGGCAAAGAAGGTAAAGTCTCCTCCCTTTGCGAGGAAAGAGGGAAGTTTTTCAAAAGAAATTTCATGAAGAAAACGTGACTGACAGACCAGTTATTAAGATAAAGCTGAAGGACAACCTGAACTGGAGTCTCCTACAGAAAAGTGATGTACTCTAATTACGATACGTATGGAAAAAGCACATTAAAACACTGGGAGAGTTTTTAAACGGCTATCTAAAAGATTTTAGCTAAATGTGCAGGAGATGTTTGTTTTTAGATAATTATGTTACCATTAATTCTCTTAACAGCAATTTCTACGCAGGTACATAACCTCGCTTTAACATTCTGACAAAAATAAGATGTTTCTGCTTTTTTTTCTTTATCATTTCCACTTATTTTGTATTTATTATTCTCCACACTGCTGGGAAAAGTGTGCAATTTTAGCATTTCCACAAGACCACGACAGCAGCAAGGAGCTTCTGAAGGATTCAGAAACTCAGCCTGGAAAAGCTTCCACCAATTAAAGCGTAACCAGTGGTCTAGTAAAACCAAATCATTAACTGCACAGCTCCACAGTCCAGCACGAAGACTTGATAGGGTTTTAAAAGAGCCAAGAAGAAATGAGCTAGAACGAGTTAGATACAGACTGTAACTACGGTTTCCTTTGTTACTGGTGAAGAAAAAAACCCAAAACCCCATAAAATGTCAGGATAAACTGCACAGACTCTGCTAAACAAGGTAGGAAAAGCCCATATGTGCGAGAAGGAGTTTGGAGGAGTTGTGTGTGTTTAGAAGAAAAGCTCTTTCTTCAGAGCATCTGCTTATTTTTCCCCTCGTAGCAAGCCTGTATTTGCACTTACGTACCACCTTGTGAAGTTGTTTGATAAAAGTGGGGGATTCTTGGCCGTGCTTTACATAATTATCTGCAGAAAGGAGAGGAGAAATCACGCCGTGTCCCTCAGGAGGCAGCTGAGGTTGAAGGTATTCTCAGATTGAGATGGAAAAGGTGCTGGGAAAGGCAAACTTAAATTTCCAGCTGCTGACAGAAGCCATAGGAAAAGGGGAGATGGTTTTGAGCCTAAAGTAGGGGAGATGGGTCACCTTATAGTGACCTTCCAATACCTGAAGGGCGCCCACATAAAGGCAGGGCAAGGTCTGTTCAAAAGGGGTTGTAATGACAGGACCAGGAGTGATGGTTTTAAGCTGGGAAAGGAGAGAGTGAGGCTGGAGATTAGACAAAAGTTCTTTAACATGAGGGTGATAGATCAGTGGAAGGGGCTGCCCAGAGAGGGGGTGGAGGCCCCATCCCTGGAGTCCTTCAAGGTCAGGCTTGGTGGGGCTCTGAGCAGCCTGCCCTAGGTAGAGATGTCCCTGCTGGTGTAGGGAGGTTGGACCAGATGACCTCTAGAGGTCCCTTCCAGCCTCAAACATTCTATGATTCTATGTAGATTAGATGGAAGAAATTTGTTACACTGAGGGTGGTGAGAGCCTGTGCCAGGTTGGCCAGAGAGGTGGTGGCTGCCCCACCCCTGGCACCATTGCAGGTGAGGTTGGCCGGGGCTCTGAGCAACCTGAGATAGTTGCAGATATCCCTGCTCACTGCAGGGGGGTTGGACCAGATGACCCTGAAAGGTCCCTTCCAACCCAAACCATTCTGATTCTATGAAAAGTGGTCACCTGTAATCAATAATTCTATGTCTAAATAAAGGGTCTGATTCTTTGGAGCTGTGGAAGCCACAGCTGTGGGTCTCCATCCCTCTGGAAATCTCCATCCCCAATATATATAATTAGAAATAAAATAAATAATTAAGGATAATGTTATCTGAAAATGTCTCCACTGATGCTTGACCAATGCAAAGTAACCCCAAACCAGGCAATTATTGGATTGCTGCAAATCAAATACCTCCTGATGGGCCTCGGGTGGTGAGTGATGGAGCAGATGCTCTGAACATGGAAGATGCCACCTTCACCCATACTCCCACCACCCAAAATCCTACCTGCCTCTGTTTTTAATGGACCACCACCAGTAAGATTTACCCTTTAACTCACTAATTAATGAAACAACGCCTGTGACTTTTTCCCAGTAACTACTGTACTTTAGTTCTTTTCACTCAAAAATAGAGGGAATACACCTCATTGGTGACTACCAACACTACAGAGACCATCAGATATCGACCACCTGCCACACCTGCATACCCACAGGAGATTCCCTTGGAGATGGAGGTGGTTAAAATCATTTAATGCAGGTATAAATCTGTATTTATACTGATTTATAATTCCTTTTCCTGAATGCTACAGAAGGCTCAGGTTTGTGGAACTTGCTATAAAAGGAGCATCCATATAAATAACACAGAATATAAATAGCCAGATATTAGGTTTGGATTTGGTTGATGACAGGTTCATGGGGCTAGTAAAAAAGATGCTCTTGCCACATGGACCTACCCCTTTTACATGAGGAAGTATCATCAAGTGCTTACAAAAAGAATGAAATTTTTAAGTCACGTGGAAAAGATTAGAATTCACAAATACTAGCTTAAGAACAGATTCCTTTCCCTAGTGATAAAAGGCTTTTTTTCACCCAAGTATTTTTTAAACACTATCTCTATCTATTAAAAATGCCTATTTAAACCAAAATAGCGATTGCTCAAAAAGTTATCATAAATGGTTAATATGCAGCTTTTAATTTTAATAGTAAAAGTTTAATCAAATGGTTTAATTGTACGTCCTATGAAAATAGTAAAATGATTAATAAACTCATATTTTTCATATATATGAAGCCATTTAATATCCCAGGGCCAGAACCTCTCCTAGAGCTGCTTGTAGTGGGGAAGAGGTTGCAGGTCATCCATCAGAACAAGAGGTGATGGCCTCAAGTTGCACCAGGGGAGGTTTAGGTTGGACATTAGGAAGAAGTTCTTTACTGACAGAGTGGTCAGGGACTGGGACAGGGAGGTGGTGGAGTCACCATCCCTGGAGGGCTTCAACAGAGTGGATGTGGTGCTCTGGGACATGGTCTGGGGGTCAGGGAGATGTTGGATGAAGGTTGGATTTGATGATCCTGGAGGTCTTTTCCAACCTCAATGATTCTATGATTCTAATCTTGCTCAGCCTTGGCTCAAGTCCTGGTATGGGTTAGGGATGTCTTGGGCTGCTTGGTTTTAGGAGGACCTTACACCAACGGCGGCTTGTGAGGATGTTGTTTTGGGGTTTATGCAACGCTCACAGAAACATAATTGTACAAAATGCTGCTCCTCACCTTGTTTCAATAAAAAAAAAGGTTTTGCTTTGAGAAAAACCAGATTTCAGATTGAAAATTCTCTTTGTAACAAAGTCCCTGAAAACACAGAATCACAGAATCACNAAATTCTCTCTGTAATAAAGTCCCTGATGACAGTGGGTAAATTCTGGGGCCATCCATTGTGCAAAGAAGTGGGGGAAGAGACCACAGGTGTTGGACTTGTCATTTTTTTTCCTGAATACTGCCAAGAGTTGAAAGGTAGGTAACATTTTAATGTCTGGGGCTGTTAGGAACGGGTAGATAAGCACCGTGAATACCTTGTTAGGTTCTGCTGCATTCCAAAAAAAACCCCAAACAACCCAGGTTGAATTTACTAACGTAATATCACAGTCATTAATTGTTAAATACCAAGCTGAAGTGATGCAGCAACCGCAGCCTTATCAACGGTGCCAGATTCTAACACCCAGACACTGCAAGGTCTGCAGTTATGATGGACTACCTGAGTTGATAACACATGGAATTATCTAAACAACATTTGCATATTTGTGTAATTATTTCCTAAGGTTAATTAGCTCCTGCAAAGCAGCTTGCCCTTTGAGACTGCTTACTGTGACAGGTTCACATATTTCCTGTTTCAATGCCAAATTTTACTCCTTTTTTCTCTTAATTTTTATTTAAAGTAACCTGTTGCCAGAAAGTTGAGACAGGGCAAGAGCTGGAGGACTTAAACTATTATAGACTTTACTAGGGCAGAGCAGCTCAGATCCCATTTTAAAACTTCAAACTCATCAAAACTCAGAGAAATCAAGAAAATCAAATTAGTTTTAAGCTCCGGTGACAGCTCTCTCCTTTTACTTTGTGGCTTTTTTTTTTTAAATCAAGGAGTTGGAATCACTTTCTTTTTTTTTTCTTTTTCTTTCCGACAAGTGAAAAGTGAAATGCATACAAATGGGGAAATATGCCACACAACTGAATAGCTCCTTAACAATTTACTTGAAGGTGGTTTCTATAATTACTGCTTATCACAGCAAAACAATTTCTCCTTCTAGCTCGACGAGCTACTGTAAATAAGTGTGGTACATGTGTTCAATAGGGGAGAGAAAATCCAGGATTTTCAGTGGTCACTGGCTAACACTGGTATATTTTATGCAGTAAAAAATGTCTTTTTCTGTACACATAACTCTTCTGCTAAAAGAAAATCATATGTTTGAAGGTCTGAAGGGGTACAGCCTGTTCCTGCTGCTCTGCAGCTCTTGGTTATCACAACCTGACTCACGCCAGCATCACATTTTTCAGCACTTTCTGGTAATGGACATAGTAGAAATTAAATGGATTTCACTGGAAACTTTCAGAAAAGCAACACTTTGAAAAGCAAGTTAATATATGTGCGTATGTGTACACAGAAAGCACAAGGCTTGGGTGGTGAATGTTCAGGAAGAATGAATTGGGAAGATTTTAATCCTCTCTCCTGCCATGGCAGGATCTGTGAAGCCCTGGTCTAATTTGGTACCCAGTAAGTCACTTGCTTTAATGCCAGTGGAGTTAAAAACAACTCTCCAGTCCTTTGAAGAACCCAAACTTGAGGTTTGCCACCACGGGGAATGTCCCATCTTGCTCCTTGCAGCTCTGGTGTCCTCCTCATGTCCTCCCATCACCACACTCCCTTCTCCTCTTTACTCTTCACTCCTCTTTAGACACTTTCCCTCCTTTCACCACCCTCAAATTAAAAAAAAAAGAGGTGATATAAAGTGTCTTTTGCCCCTTTTACTGCACCACCTCCTGCTCTGGCATAACCTATTTCCAACAGCTGCCCCCTCTTCTTCCTCACCAGACGGAACCTTTATGAGTAATAAATGATGCTCATCACCTGCTGCATTTTCCTCACTCCTTTTGCAAATATTTGCCTTACATGAGACAAAAGCTGCTCCATTATGGTGGGACATAATGAAACCACACGATGATTTATTACTACCAGAGCAGCTCCAAAACCTCAGTGCAGGACAAGGTCTAGGAGGCTTTGAAGGCAAGGAAGCCAAGAAGCCAGCCAGCATGTGATTATTTTTTCCCCAAAGAAACAACTAGAGAAGAGGAAGAAAGAATAGAAAGCAAAACCAGGGAAAAAGTAGAAGCAAAAAACTCATATTAATATTTTTCTGCAACAAACAAGACTTTAAAGTGTCTAGTTCAAGCCATGTTACCCTGATTTAAAGATCAGATTTGATCTTCAATGGAGAAATTCCATCTACCTGAAAATCTTGTTTAGTGAATCACTGAGTTCATACACTCAATGTATGCTACGTATATGGAGATACATCAAGATGGGTTGGCTCTTGCAGAACTCTTAAATTACCGGATTTTCAGGAAGGATGGCAATGGAGATTGCCTTCTACACCAGGGCAAATCCAGCTTTGTGAGACATGAAAAAAGGAGGATGCAGAAGAGAGCAGATAATGGGAACAACATCAAGATCATCTCAGTGGCAAAGCAGCCGCAACCTGGGGAGAAGACACAGGATCAAGAGTGATGGTGGAGGCAAATTCATAACAAATCCTATATCTGACAATATGGATCTGAAATTCAGCTCAGCAGGTCCTAGGAGCACTGAGAAGCGAGGACAATGAAGACTGAGGTCAAGGGAGTTGCTTTAGTTGCTGCCTCCTTAGTTGAGTGAGAAGTAGACGACTTGAGAGGAAACAAGAGGGGAGGAGATAAAATCACAGACAACTGATGTTTTGGCCTTGAAAGTTTGAATGGAGGACACATTTCTTTCCTCCCTTCTTCCAGGGGCTCTGTATGGATTTTATTTACATCCTTTCAAACAACAAAGCCCAGCAGGATTTGTTCAGGTGTGCAGGTGGCAGAGTAGGTTCATGGTCACCAGCATCTGGTGTAGCTCTACGGAAACACAGAAGCCTTGCAAAGGTTCAACACTCAAATAATGTAAGTGCGTTACCAGTGGGCGATGTTATTTTATTCAGCAAGTGCTTTATATGCATTCAGAAACAAGTCACTTTGTATTTTCCCTCACTTACAACCTTAGCAGGGATTAAACCAAGAGCTTCAGATGTACGAACACCGGCATCTTCCACTCCTCTCACAGGAATAATTGGGGGAATACAAAGGATGTGTTATCTTTTTAAGGGCACTTTCAGAGATGGGGGCATGATATCTACTCTGGTAGCAGCTGCTTTTGAGATAGGAGCAGCTGATTCTGGCCACTCATGGGGTGACAAGTGTAAACAGAACACCCAAGGTTGTTATTTGAGACGTGCCTTCATGAAGCAATATGGCCAAGTGGCTTAAGGGTGTATTTTTCATATTATGGACCTCAAGTCTCATTCCCAGATATATTTGAGGTGATTCTGTGTAATTTCTTGTGCCTATTTTATTTGTGAAGCCGGGCCAGTGATGGAAGCATTCCCAATAATAGTAATAAAGATGTTGTGAACATGCAGCCAGCAGCAGAAAGGAAGACCCAAAGTCTTATATATCACCATTAAATACACATCTTATTAAGTCACAGAGATGTCCCACCTCCAAAATTCCTGAGAATTTACCAGGAACCTGCTAAATGCATAAATATCACACGAAACATGTAATATTTTGCATATCTATTAGCCAAATAGAACATGTAAAACAAAAATACGTTTGTCACCCTGGGATAATATTTAAATTATCACCATCAGAGCAAAAGGGCTGGATTGGGAGGATGTGGCAATACCCGTGCTTGGGTTAAAAACCCAAGATTGGGTTAAAAACGACGAGTTTTAGCTAAAGCAAAGCTGGCAATGTCTAGCCAGGTTTTTTTACACTCCGTGTTTTGGGTCCTCCCTGGGGTCCCCCTTCTCCCCAGCTCCCACTGCAATTACCATCCAAGACGACTTCGGATCCTGTCCCACTTTCCCCACTTCAGATGCCAGCTGGGCTTTCCCTGGTGATGGTGGCCAGGAAATAAAATTCAGAGCTATGCTATAAATATATATATATCTGTGGGTACAGGGGGAGCTCGGATCCCAGCCTCCCCCAGGGCAGCAGCAGGGAGTTACTTTTCCCCTTTCTCTCCAGCTTTGTTGCACACAAGAGAAAAAACAAAGCAGCTCCAAGCCAGGAAAGAGTTTCCCCAGCTAAGCCCTCAATTAATATAATTCCTGACCAACAACCTAGAGCTGCTTCTCAATTAAAAGAACCCCAAACCACACTCTCCTTCTGCTCCCTCAGTGCTCCAACCACCTCTGCTCTGTGAGGAATAAGTTGATCCTGGGGATCAAAACCTTCTTCCCACCTTCTTGGCCAAGGGACTTGCCTCCAAACCTGCATTTATAGTATTTCAGCAGGCAAACAAAATGATGTCATCAGCACCCACAGATATTCTTCACAGAGGTGGTCTCAGCTGCATTAATGCATCGCTGACCTAATACTGCATCTTAATTTTGGCAAGACTGGGTCTTTGCAGGAGGTCTTCAGGGCACTGCCACATCAGGACCTTGCAGATGTTACAAGAATATACAAGTTTTTTTTAAAAGACTCGTGTTACAGGTGAAATTCCTCAGATTTGCACTCAAACTGAGTGTGACCAGCAAAGCAAGGAGCAAACCTTCATCCTGCAGACTCCAAAGTCTCAGCTTTTCTGCATGGTGAATGTTTTCTGCTGCCAGCTTGTCCTGTTTCTTCAGCTTTTTACCCAGAAATTCGAGGCAGTTTGTAACTGGAAGGGGTTTGCTGTTTAAAAAGTAAAACCCAGACCTCGGGCTAAATTAATTAAGTCTCAAAAAGTTATTAGAGCATCATCTCCCTGGCTGAAGTATCTGCTTGCCAGACAGGGTAAGACAACTTTGTCAGGCTGTTGTTCCAGCCTGGATTTTCCTGTTATTGCTTCTGCTGGAGTCTGGCATGTCCTGTCATCACCACCCAACCATCCTGTAGTAAAGTGTGGCAAACGAGACCAAAAAGAAGAGAAATTCAGACAAAAACAGTTTCTATGTAGCTCTTAATTACCATCTCCAGCAAAAGGGCTTGGTATATTAAATCACTGCTTGGTTTTTTTTTCTTTCAGTGGCCAGTTACTCCCTGTTGAGATGGAGAATAAATAGTTAAAGCCCTCCTTAAACAGAGATCTTGCCCCTGAATATCTGCAATATTTTTGTCCACACTGTTTCCAAATTGACAGAGGTGGCAGGAGTCACCTAAGTGAATTATTTTATCAGTAAGACATATAAATACATACAAATATGACATTTGTCTGGTTTAGTCTGGGGACAAGAACATTGCTGACTCACCCAGAGGAAAGAGGCGCAGGAGAAGAGAATAGGAGGAAGGAGGGAAATGAATCAAAGGAAGTTTTCCTTTAGAAAAAAAAATAACTAATTTCCCTTTTAGGCCTCTGACAGACTTCGGGATTTTTGTGGGTTTTAAATATTTTTTTCCCTTTTCCAGATAACTTGCTGGTTTCCAGGTGGAGTAAGGCTGAAATTGAAGCAGCTCCTTCTGGCAACCAGCTTGGAAATCCTGCATGGGGAAAGTCATCAGACCAGAGGTGTGATAACATCTCAGACCAGTCCTGTCTACATGGTCCTACCATGGCTACTGACAAATACCTGTGCAGGTCACACCAAAATTCCTGCATCGTGATGCTCCAAGAATGGTTCCTGCCACCCTCTGAGGGTGGATTTACCTATTCTGATATAAATAATAACTCAAATTGGTACCATTCCCAAAGACTGGGGTGGTTGTGTTTGAACACAACACCACTGGTACGTATCCCTGCAATTTACAAGCATCCTTTTTATGTCTCCTTGTACCTTTTTCTTTCCAAACTACTTAATTCCAAGGATTGAGATTCTGCCAGCAACATATTTCTGCCTAATGTAACACACATCACCAAAGATGGGGTTTTTTGGTGATTGAATTACAGGAACAAAAGAGCATTTCTAAAACAAACCATCAGGTCATATCTTCACAGCTGTCCCCCTACCAGCCATGTTTCTGGCCATTAATAGATTAATAGTAAATAAAAATGAGTATTCCATTTTTCACAAAAAGAATCATCTTCACAAAGCACAAAGAGAGATCATGCCAGTTGTTCAAGTGATTACATGCACTTTTTAAAACCAATTTATTTTGAAAGGAACGCATCCGAAACACTGAAAAATTCCTAATGGAAGCCATGCAGAAGTGTTATTTTTCTATTTCCTAAAGTACTTAAAGATTATTTTGCTTTCCAGTTCTTTCAATCTGTTTATACGTTGTAATGAGAAACAGACTTTTTTTTTTTTTTTTTATTTTAACCATGCTATTGCAAGGAAAATAGCATTTTGGCCAAGAAAAATGCAGATTTCCCCACCACAGGAAACAATGAATCTAACAAACTTCAACACGTTTAAGTAAAACAACAACTTTGTATTTTCATTAACAGCTCTGGTTTCAGAACAAAGCTCAGCTGTAAAATCCCTGCTATAGGGTTTATATCTCTCACACAAGCTAAACGAAATAAAATGGTTTTGTCCTGTATTTTTCTCCTTGACGTTCTCTGTCTCTATTTATTACATACACTCAAGAGCAGTTAAGTGAAAGAAAGATTTAATGGGCTCAAAGTTATTTGATTTCTCCCAATAAAAGGAGCAAAGTGCTCTGTGCTTTAAGTAAACTGATATACTATTTATTTAATGTACGGTGGTAAAGATTTGCCGGAGCGCCTTCATGTGCAGCGTGCTATAATTAATTGTATTTGAAGTAACTGCCACCAGCTTATAAAATAATTATCCAAACAGATGCCAAACACAATCTGAAATTCAGATTTAGCTTTTTCTGTGGCTCCCCCTTCCAATAATCTGAAAAGTTGAGCGTTGAGCTCTCCCAGCCTTAATTCCACCGCTCGCTTTTCCCCATCCTGACCCACCTCTGTTATTTTTGTTCTGTAATAATGTCAGTGAGGAAATGATCTTTAATCCTGATGAGTCACTGAACAACCTCAGGACCTGCTCGTTTTACCCCTGGCTTGAACCCTGGCGTTGACCACTCTATTAAAGCTGGTTCTTCTCTGGTGGGATCGGGGAGGACGCTGGTGTTGGGGCATCATCGCCGCCAAAGATCATTAGACATGAGATCAGCAGCAATTTTCTCCCTAAAGCAGTGCCATTTTTTAACAACTCAAAAACATCCAACTGCATAACAGACAGCTTGGCTGTGTTTTAAATTAGCACAAATGCTAAAGCCAGGAAATGTAATTCTCAGGGTATCGGAACAAAAGGTTCAGAGAGAAAAAAAGAAGAAGAATTCTTATATACCATAAGATTATCAGGAGTAGGATGTCACACGGTGACCTTGCTGGTGTCTAGCTAATCTGACAATATTTGGCAGAGCATTGTTTCAAATCAATAACTAATTAACAAAGTACAAAAGAAGTTGTGCTGTTTTTGAGGCTCCTTGTTAAAAATGGCTTTTGGTTGCACATGGGCAGAAAGGTCGCTTTTTATGACATCTTCGCCAGCCTTTCAACATCTTGCCACTGTCAGATTAAATTACTTTTAGCAATTAATTGTCATAAGTTAAAACAGAAGCACATTTGTTACAGCAGGTTGTCATAATGACATGGTGAGCAGTTGTTTTGATAAGAATTTCTTCCACTGACCCTCTATCATATCTTAATTTTTTTGGTTGACCTAACTGGAAAATTGGGAGCAATCTTCTAGCTCAGGCCAAACATTGGGGGTCTTGCTGAGATTACAGGCTGAACAACAACCAAACAGGAATTTCAGAGATCTTGACAACAATATACATCTTCTATAGAATATGTAACCTATGATGTCTATGCTGGTGGGTGGGATAAGAAAAATAAACCCTCAAAAACCCACATGGATGTAGCTTTTGAGACTGTTATAAATGGTCCTTGATGCCATTTTAATCCTTTATTAGCCAACACCATTTGTTTGACGTGTTTTAAAAAAGAGAATTAAGTGGATTCAACATCTGCAACCACCACACATTCAAAAACCATTACTTAGTTTTGGAGGCTTGGACCTTATTGTGTATTAATTAAATATAATTCTACTCTTTTATGCTCCTTTTGTTTAACTTGTCCATATCATGATGCACATATATTTGTCCATTACACAGATTACTCCTCCAACATCTCATCAAAGCTTGTATGAGCGTGTCATAAAACATTACACCAAGATGAAAACAGACAACAATCTTAACCAAAGATAAAATTTACCAGGAAAAGACAAATTCTTATTGATTGAGCACCTTCTCCTGCTTAATATCTCAAGTCTTTCTTCTGTGAGGTTTGATGTTTGGAAGAAACAATTTTGTGTGAGCATCTAAAGCAAGATGCAGGGTGTATCCATGGGGTGAAGACAGCAATGTCCTCATTAAATTAACAGAAATGTTAATCAAGACCTTAAGGAAAAGAGTGTGAGGAAATAACCCCCTGTACTGGGTTTTCATTGCAAGGTTTTGGTAGCAGAAGAGCTACAGGGGTGGCTTCTGTCATAAGTTGCCAGAAGCTTCCCCATGGCTGATGGAGCCAATGCTAGACAGCTTCAAGATGTACCCACCATTGGCCAAGGTGAAACCCATCAGCAACAGTGGTAGTGCCTCTGGGACCTTCCAGTACCTGAAAGGGGCCTATAGGCAGGCGGAGGAGGATCTGTTCACAAGGGTTTGTAGTGACAGGATGAGGGGTGATGGTTTTAAGCTAGAAAAGGGGAGATTTAGGTGGGACATTAGGAAAAAGTTCTTTAATCTGAGGGTGGTTGATCAGTGGAACAGGTTGCCCAGAGAGGTGGTGGAGGCCCCATCCCTGGAGACATTCAAGGTCAGGCTTGATGGGGCTCTGAGCAACCTGATCTACTTAGAGATGTCCCTGCTTGTGTAGGGGGGATGGACTAGATGACCTTTGGAGGCCCCTTCCAACCCAAACCATTCTATGATTCTATGATATAAGAAATGGTAAAAAAGGTGCACAACAGCAGCTGAGAAAAAGAGGAGTGAGACTACGTGAGAGGAACAACCCTGCAAACACCAAGGTCAGTGCAGAAGGAGGGGAGGAGGTGCCTCAGGTGCTGGAGCAGAGAATCTCCTGCAGCCCACGGTGAAGACCATGGTGAGCCAGGCTTCCCCCTCTGCAGCCCATTGATGTCCATGGTGCAGCAGATCTGCACTGGAGCAGGGGAAGAGAATAAGGAGTCCTGCTCCTGAGGAGGAAGGAGCAGCAGAGATAACATGTGATTGATTGACCACAACCCCCTTTCCCAGTCCCCCTGCACCTCTGAGGCGGAGGAGATGGAGAAAACCAGGAGTGAAGTTAAGCCTAGGAAGAAGGGAGGGTTGGGAGGAAGGTGTTTTAAGACTGCTGTTATTTCTCATTATCCTGCTCCACTGTCAACTGGCAATAAATTAATTTAATTTCCCCAAGCCAAGTGTTTCCTCTGTGATGGCAGCTGCTGAGTGATCTCTCCCTGTCCTTATCTCAACCCATGACTCTTTGGTTGTATTTTCTCCCCACTCTCCAGCTGAGGATGGGTGTGATGGAGCAGCTGGGTGGGAACCGGACAGCCAGCCAAGGTCAACCCACCACTTCCCCATACTGTCATGAAACGTGCCAGCGATTGGGAATGAAGTGCTGACAATCAGGAAAAGAGAAGCAGGACTGACTTACTCCTGCACTGGAGAAGAAATAAATTGTACAGAAGAACCAACCTGGGCAACCACAGGATCTGTCCTTAGTGGTGGCAGCAGAAAAGCTCTAACCCCGAGAATGGTCTGGGTAAGTTATCTATGGTCCTGAATGTCCTGTAGTAGCTGACTACCCTGATCCTCAGGCTAACCAAGATTTTGGAAGAGCTCTGATTGTTCTGTTGGCTAACAGCAGTTGAACGCTGTTTAATAATCCATCCTTAACATATTTTCACAGAATCACGGAATGTTGGGGATTGGAAGGGACCTCAAAAGATCACCCAGTCCAACCTCCTGCCAGAGCAGGATCACCCAGAGCAGGTCACACAGGAACATGTCCAGGGGGGCTTTAAGCATCTCCAGAGAAGGAGACTCCACAACCTCCCTGGGCAGCCTGGGCCAGTGTCTGGCACCCTCACCATGAAGAAGTTTCTTCTCATATTGATGTGGAACCTCCTCTGTTCCAGCTTATACCCGTTGCCCCTTGTCCTATCATTAGATACCACCAAAAAGAGCCTGGCTCCATCCTCCTGACACTCTCCCTTAATGTATTTATAAACATTAATAAGGTCCCCCCTCAGTCTCCTCTTCTCCAAGCTAAAGAGCCCCAGCTCCCTCAGCCTTTCCTCACCAGGGAGATGTTCCACTCCCTTCAGCATCTCTGTGGCTCTGTGCTGGACTCTCTCCAGCAGTTCCCTGTCCTTCTGTAACTGAGGGGCCCACAACTGGACACAAGATTCCAGATGTGGTCTCCCCAGGGCAGAGTAGAGGGGCAGGAGAACCTCTCTTGACCTACTAACCACCCCCCTTCTGCACCACCCCAGGATGCCATTGGCCTTCTTGGCCACAAGGGCACAGTGCTGGCTCATGGTCACCCTGCTGCCCACCAGCACCCCCAGGTCCCTCTCTCCTACACTGCTCTCCAACAGCTCAGTCCCCAACCTATACTGGTACCTATTGCTATTAATGCCCATATTTCTATGCTAACATATTTTAAATCTTGTTTAGTAATAAAGTTGACAATGAGTGGTAAGAACTGATAGCTGCCAGATGTTTTGGGAATCCCCCAAACTGTGATCATGTTCACCGTGCCCAATATCCAGCTACAACACCAAAACACCCAAAACTGCCTCTCCACCAAGCACCATGGATTCCTTCTGGAGGTGGCAACACAGGTGTCTGCATGAGTGGACTTCTTCCAACGAGCAGCACTCAGAAGAAGACTGGACAGGAGCATCTCAAATAATTCCTAACCCTTTATGAACATGGGCACAGGTTTAAGAGATGAGGAGAAACCAGAGGCACGCCCAAGGGCTTCAAGGCAACCTGTGGTTAACCTGTTGACCTGCAGCTGAGATATGGATTCAAGTCTCACTTTGACATTAGCAGTGTGGACAAAAATCTTCTCAGAAGAAGCAGTTGTGCCCAGGCTTAATTAAACTGCTCCTCACTAATGCTCTAATAAAGTTGCAGCCTTTTTAATTCTGAGATGTCTATCCTCTTCTGGGCAAGCACTTGGCAAATAATCAATTTGAATGTCACAGGGTATTTTTTTCTCTTCCCGAAACTCAAGAACTGCTTTGTAGTTTAAAATGAAAGTTTGTGGGCTCAGATTAGCCATGTAGACAAAACCCTTTTTCTGCTGAAGAAAAAAACAAAGGAGAGGGAGTAGGAAGGACACAGACAGTACTTGTATCCTTCCTATTATTCAAAAATGGGCACGCCAATAACATCTGGAGAACATCTGTGGAAAAACTCCTACTGCTCTACTGCTCTGAGGTCCTCCAGAAAATTTAAGCAGATGATCTGGCTGGGGGAATTTCTTGATCGCTGAAAAAATCCTGAATGTTCTGCTCAAAATGCCTGTGTTGAAAATGCCATGAAACATCACTGCCTGGCTGGAGGGGTTTGCACCTTTCAAGGTGAACTTCTGCAGCAGTACTTGTGCAAGATCACCTGGTATTAACCATGCTAATAGGCAGGTCCCAATCACTCAAGCTGCTCTTTCTAAATGGATGGCCAGCAGGATCAGGGTAGGGATTGTTCTGGACTGGGCACTGGGGTCAGTTTTGGGCCTGTCACTCCAAGAAGGACCTTGAGGGGCTGGAGCGTGTCCAGAGAAGGGCAACAAAGCTGGGGAAGGGTCTGGAGCAGGAGTGTGGTGAGGAGCAGCTGAGGGAGCTGGGGGGGTTGAGGCTGGAGCAAAGGAGGCTCAGGGGAGACCTTCTGGCTCTGCACAACTCCCTGACAGGAGGTTGGAGCCAGGTGGGGTCGGGCTCTTCTCCCAGGGAACAAGGGACAGGACAAGAGGAACCAGCCTCAAGTTTCCCCATGGGAGGTTGATGTTGGAGCTGAGGAACAATTTGTTGTTGGTCAGGGCTGTGAAGGGCTGTGCCAGGCTGGGCAGGGCAGTGGTGGAGTCCCCATCCCTGGAGGGGTTTCCAAGGTGTGGAGATGTGGTGCTGAGGGACAGGGGTTAGTGGTGCCCTGGCAGGGATGGGTTGATGGTTGGACTTGATGGTCTTAAAGGTCTTTTCCAACCAAAACAATCCTATGATCCAATGACCAGCCACAACCTCAGTAGCACCTAACGTTCTCAGACAGGGAAATTCACCTCTCTTCACAACATCCACAAAGCCTGTCCATAACTCTGAACACACTCCAGACATGTCCTGCAGATGGCTACCACCACAGACACGAGATCATTTACAATATTACCACGTCATAATCTTTTCCTTCCGACTTTGGTATGCTCTGTGGACCTCCAGCACAACTGAGGCCAGCAGTCACCTTTGACAACCACAGTCTTGTCCTTGCAGGGTGTAGCAGACCTGAATTTTGCCCTGAATTATCTTTGGGTAGAAATAGGTGTTGCTTCATAGTGCTGTTAGAAAACCACGTCATACATAATTAATCACAGAATTGCCTAGATTGGAAAAGAGCTTTAAGATCATCGAGTCCAATCATTAACCCAACACTGACAAGTCCTCAACTAAATCACATCCCTCAGCACTATGTCAACACATCTTTTAAATACCCACAGTGATGGGGACTCCACCACTGCCCTGGACAACCCGTTCCAAAGCCTGATAACCCTTTCAATAAAGAAATCATTCCTAATACCCAATCTAAACTTTCCTTGGTGCAATTGGGGCTGTTTCCTCTTGTCCTGTCACCTGTCCCTTGGGAGAAGAGCCTGACCCCACCTGGCTCCAACCTCCTGTCAGGGAGTTGTGCAGAGCCAGAAGGTCTCCCCTCAGCCTCCTTTGCTCCAGGCTCAACCCCCCCAGCTCCCTCAGCTGCTCCTCACCACACTCCTGCTCTACACCCTTCCCCACCTTCCTTGCCCTTCTCTGGCCACACTTCGGCCCCTCAAGGTCCTCCAACGAACATCCAGCCCACAGCATGAGAAAGGTATTTAAGACAAGTGAGCTCCATGATCAAATCAGATGATGCTATTTTAAGGTCCATCACAGCAATAACTCATTTGCCCACTTCAGGCAAAGCAGCCAGGGCTTTAAACAGGACGTGGCACATGAAAGCTGGACACATCCCAACGAGGAGGATTTCATGCACGGGCAAGGTCTTCACTGGCAAGGGATTTGAAAATAAGCAACAGCCATTAAACATAAGCCTACCCTTCTTTGGCAGCCAGTGCAAAGGACACATGATGAATAACATGGTCCTGTCATCGAATGTGTTTGTTCATTTTTCAAACAACAGCAGAAGTGGAGCACCCAGAGGCTCTGGGAGGTCTACGCAAGGTGGGACGTGTGAGGGCAGCGACTTATCACAGGATAAGACTAGAAAGTTAATTACAGAACCTAGGAATCTATCAAAACTACTTACGCAGCCTGAGCTTTGCTAAATTTGTTCATTATTTAATTCCCTGACTTCAAAAGAATTCCTCAACAAACCAGATCCCTCAAAGAAATAAACATCTGTCTTCTTAACGTCTACACGCAATTAAAGCTTCTGTTTTCTCAGGTTAAGAACAGAGTGGTGGTGACACAATTAAGTGATAATGTCAATTGCCCACTTTTTCCTAGGAGATAGGCTGAACTTGCAAGATCCATGAAATCAGATTATTCAGTTACACAGCAGGTGAAGATAGGAATGAAAAGCCATCCTGAAAGGACACACCAGTCCCAGAAGAACAAACATGTTGCAGAAGCTCATGAAGTACCAAGATATTGTCTGAATTAACTACATTTTATTTCTTGCTGTGCTGTGTGACTGGATGTACTGGTTAAATCTTCACTTTTGGTAAAAAGGAAAACTTTCCAGTCTTACATATCCTACACTTGCACATGTAATGCTGGAGCAAATTTAAGTGATGTTGGAGAACTTCTAAGATGTAAAGTGAGCCTTTTGGGACAGTGACCCATCCACCCACTCCCTAATTCAGGAAGGACATGACAAAACCAGAGGTAGTATTTCTGCTGGTTTTCTTTCAGAGGTGTAGAGGCTTTGAAACCAGCAGAGTTTTGTTAAATAACCAGAAAACTGGCACTTGATGCATGGCCAAGTGTTCCATCCCACCTTGATGGTGAAGGAAGGATCCCTCATGCAGCAGAACAGCAACTGGAGTCTGCGGGACCCTGACGTGGCAATCCCCTTAATTACACTGCTCATTAGTAATAGAAGAGTGATTATACTAGCCAAAAGCTACAGGGATATCCACTCCTTTCTGAATCCTAGAATAGTGGGGGTTGGAAGGGAGCTCTGGAGATGCTCTGGTCCAACCCCCCTGCTCCAGCAGCTCCCCCAGAGCAGGGGGCCCAGCAGCGTGTCCAGGCCCCTTGGGAATCTCTCCAGACAAAGAGACTCCACAACCTCTCTGGGCAGCCTGGCACAGGCTCCAACACCCCCAAAGTCAAGGGATGTTTCCTTATGCATAATTTTTTCCTGAAGAACCCATTCCATACTTTTCTTATTCCACACTTTTCTGAAAGTACCAAACTAGAAGCTTCCAAACTGTGGTGTCAGAGCCCAGAAAAACTTAAGGCTCCTCAACACACGCAGCTCTTGGTAATTCTAAGTGCAGCTTGATCTTACTTTATTCAGTGGTTTCTCTCCAAGCAGTGCCATCTATTGGGAAAAACTAACTAAAATTCAAGTATTACTCGATAATAAAGCAAATATACCTCACAAATTCACTCTGGCCAAGTAGTGATCAAAAAACATGGATTAAAAAATACATGAGAATCAACTGCTAGATAACAAAGTGCAGGAGAGTGCAGGTGAACAGCATGTAGCCCATTCAGGGGAGGAAACCTGCCACCCACACCACCGACCACAAAGGACTAAAAGCATTTTTGATCACTTTAGCATCCCCTTTTAGCAGGATAAAACAAGGATTCAGCTGAGAGAGGAGCGGGAAGATTTCTCAAAATTTAGACGAGTTCATGGCTGGAGATACCATAGAACAAACTACCTTTGAAAGGCTTCTAGGGACACTATGAAAATGAAGGTGGCAGCTCTGAAGTTGGCAAAAGAAAGTTCTCAGAGAGTGCTGATCAGCCTTGGAGTCCACTAAGGCATGGTGAGAAGGGAGGTCAGGACTCTGCTCTCCTCAGAGCTGACAACAAGGGATGTTTCTTTGCCTGTATAGAGATGGCAACGAGCTGATTAAAAACATAAACCTTGTTCTCAAGAGCTAAATAATTCAAAATAACACCATGCAGTAAGCAAATCCAGTCAGTTTGATTACTAAACAAAAAAAAGTACAGATTCTAGTTAGCAAAACCCTTCGCTCACAAGGATTTTAAAATGCAGCGAGTGAAAGGGCTGTAATAATTAATTTTTCAAATTGCCAGCCACCTATGAATTGCAGGGTAGGAACTGACATTTTTCTGGGCAGCTGATTCCTCATTCCTCCGTGCCACTGTTTCCTCCAGTGCTTCTAGCCCCATTGGCAGCTGCCACTGCTGCAGGCAGCCAAGCAGAGTACAGAGGAACTACCAGATTTATCTTAATCCCAAAACCTAGATTTTTTTTTCCCCCCCTTCATATTTTTTCCTGAATTTACACTTTGTTTTCTGTAGCAGATGAGGCAAAAACATCCTTGAACATACCCAGTTCCCTCTTTGCTGACATCCATCTCCTAGGGCTCCATGAACATTGCTTTCCTGACCTCATGGACAGTCCTCATAGTCCCCCACCCAAAACCTATAAATTTTTCTAGAGTAGGGTGGTGAGTCCCCACAGAAAAGGGTTACTTTGCAACAGCAAAAAAATATTTTGCAAAGTAACAGGTTATTTTGCGACAGTCATCTTAAGATTACTCTCTCTATATATATATATCAAAAATTAATCGTTATCAACTCTCACTGTATCAAGGCTCTTATCCCTGACTGTCCACAAAAACATGTAAAGAACCTCCAGAAAGGACCTTGCAGAAAGGTTTATCTTGCTACTGGAGACCCTGATAAATTTTTTCTGCCTGTTTTCCCAAACACAACGAAATCTAGAGTGAAAACAGGCAACTGTGCACTGTTGGTTAGAGGATACTATCTGTGTTTTGGGTGGAAGGGACCTCCAAAGGCCATCTAGTCCAACCCCCCTACAATAAGCCGGGACATCTCTACCTAGGGCAGGTTGCTCAGAGCCCCATCAAGCCCCACCTTGAATGTCTCCAGGGATGGGGCCTCCACCACCTCTCTGGGCAACCTGTTCCAGTGACCAACCACCCCCATAATAAAGAACTTTTTCCTAATGTCCAACCTAAATCTACCCTTTTCCAGCTTAAAACCATCACCCCTCGTCCTATTGCTACAAACGCTTGTGAGCAGATCCTCCCTCACCTTCCCACAGGCCCCTCACAGGTATCAGCTAAAAGGACATTGTCCTTTGACTCAGAGAAATGACTTGCAGAGAGCAATCTGTACCAGCAGGAGGATGGACCAGAAGACCTACAAGGTCTTTTCAGTCCTTCACTGCAATCACTCTACAATCAAAGACAGGCAGCATCTGAGCACAAGAAGTCTGAATGACTTTATCCACCTTTGCCTTCAACAGGCAGGTTGTCTTTCTGCTGAGCTGGCTTCTTTAAATACCATCTCACTAACTGGCCAGGTCTACCAAGCCTGAGTCCCATCTGAAAAGGAGGAGGACTCACCTGACCTTGAGAGATGCTTTTTTGTACACAACGGGCGCACCACAGAGCTTGTGGTGGGAGGAGGGACACAAGCTGGTCCTTTCTTTTGGAAACTCACATGGCTTGTCTTAGGAGCCAGATCTAACAATGCACATTTTGATGACATCATGTAATGAATGTCTGGCAGACACCAAAGCTGGGTGGCCCTGATTTATTCCTTTTCTTTGATGAAACCATACTTGTGGGATGCAGAACAAAGAGAGGGTATGGCAGAAAGAAGAGCTCTTAGAGAGATGCAAAATCTTCCTTCACAGTGATTGTGCCTCTGATTTCTCACTTGCTTAAGGAAAAGAAGACAAATATAATTTTTCTGGGTTAGTAGATGCAAAACACACCACAAGAAGTCTTTACAACCTCAGTATTTTTTAAAATACCCAATTTAACTGCACAAGCTAAGGAGCCTATGCCTAAATTTTGAATACTCCTATAGTTCAAATCCTACATACTTTAAATATTTATGTAAGATGCCCATTCATTGTAGTATCTATAGAATTAAATATGATACATACATTGGTGTGAAAATGATGGGGCCAGACTCTTGTGAGTGGTGCCCAGGGACAGGCCACGGGGCAGCGGGCACCAAGTGGAAGGCAGGAGGTTGCATGTGAGCAGGAGGAGGTGGTTGTTTGTTGTGAGGGTGTTGGAGCCTGTGCCAGGCTGCCCAGAGAGGTTGTGGAGTCTCCTTGTCTGGAGAGATTCCAAAGGGGCCTGGACACGCTGCTGGGCCCCCTGCTCTGGGGGAGCTGCTGGAGCAGGGGGGTGGCACCAGAGCATCTCCAGAGGAACCCCACCATGCTGGGGTTCTGTGATATTTTTCCTGTTATATAGGAACTACTATAGGAACTTAAAGCTTCTCTGACCCATTAGGAATGATGCAGAGGTCTAAATGAAGGTGGTCAGTGCTACCGTAGATGCTTTACAGTCCTCTGCTTGCCTTCCAGCACCTGGGCCAGCATGGTGCAGGTCCTACAAGACATCGATCAGATCTCCCCAGATGTCCCAAATACCCTTCAGTACCTGGAATACCACTACATGTTTATAGCCCAACACCTGAACTACAGTCTTTTTTAGGACAGCCAGCAGTATGTGGGACAAAACCAACAAAGCCATGGTAGCTTCTAAGCAGTTCTGATGAGTTTTCCATTGTCAGTGAGATTTTGCTGTTGCTTGGAAGTGAAATAGATTTCTTAAGTATCACAGAATCATAGAATTACTTTGGTTGACTCTTAAGATTGAGTCCAACTGTTCCCCCATCCCTGCCAGGGCACCACTAACCCCTGTCCCTCAGCACCACATCTCCACACCTTGGAAACCCCTCCAGGCATGGGGACTCCACCACTGCCCTGCCCAGCCTGGCACAGCCCTTCACAGCCCTGACCAACAACAAATTCTTCCTCAGCTCCAATCTCAACCTCTCCTGACACAACTTGAGGCAGGTTCCTCGTATCCTGTTGCTTGTTCCTTGGGAGAAGAGCCTGACCCCACCCGGCTCCAACCTCCTTGCAGGAAATAACAGCCTTTAAAGGTGAATATGGACAAAATAAAACCAGTGATCACGGTAGTGTTGGGTTGCTGGTTGGACCTGATGATCTCAGAGATCTTTTTCAACCTTAATGATCCCATGACTCTATGATTCTATGTTTTATTTCAGTGGCATGGGTAAAGTAATGCTGATAGTTGTAAAATGGGAAAAAACCCATTGTGATACAAACATTGGACTGAGACTTTGGAGGTCCAAGCCCTGATGTCCAGGTTTGCCATGGACTTTGTGCTGGAGCACATCCCTCACCTCTTGGGAGCTGTGCTAAGCGCTTGCCATCTTGTGTCTTCTGGTGGAATAAAGGGCTCATGAGCTGGTTCTCAGCAGCAGGTTAATGCATCAACACAGGCTCTGGAGCTCACCTTGCCAAGTCACAGGGTAGGCATCTGCCCGGGGACATGGACACCTCCATGGTGGCCTTCAGTCGGGCAATGCCTTGTGCCAGCCATGCCCAACAACGAGCAGAAGAGGCATAAGCTGCGCTCCTGAGCTTGCCAGGATTCCCTGCCCACCAGCAGCCACTGAGAACTTAGCTATGTATTAATAAACCTGCTTTTTACCACTTTCTCCTAAATACTGGCACAAATTATCCCGCCACATCCATTTTTAGTGAGACAAATTAATTAGCCTCATGTGATCTTTTTCTTTTTTAATCCCTCTCACTGAAAACGGGGAAAAAATTATTTAGGAGAAGTATGCTACGCCCAAAAATTAATTTAATTTCAACGTGGTTTTGGTATAAATAGCAATGTTGTAGTAAAAATAATATTTACAGTAAAAGTTATTCAAGCAGCCAAGCCTGGTGGAAAAAAAAATGGACAAAATTCCTCTTTCCCAGGAAAGACTTATCCCTTTTCCCCAGAAATCCTGACCCCACCAGTTGGCCCGATAAAAGTACTTCTTCCTACCTCTTCCTTCTTTGATACCCTCCGACTATTGTGGCAACAACATCACAGCAAATTACTATTATTATAAAATTACCCAATTTATATTTTTTCCCTTAACGGCGTTTCAGAACCCATTCAGTACCCTTGTTTAAGTGGTGAAGGCTTATTTAGAAGGGGATAAATACTGATTTACATTTCTAAGTGTCTTTTAACGTGGAGAAGACACTGTCAGTGTGGAAATCTGTAGGGAGTGGGAGATGGGTTGGAGGATGGAGGGAATAATCATGTCAGATTTAAGCCCGTGTGATCTGTTTCCATAGAAAAAGGTTAGAGATCAGCAAATTCTCAGTTTAGCTCAGTAATAAACGAAGGTTGTGGAGGGTATTAAGTTTCTAGGGGGAAGCATTAGCCAATATGTACAGCAGCAGCCTCTGGTGGTCTAAGAAATAAATGGTAGTATCTATAAGTAAGGACAGAAATATGTTTTTTTAAAAGGATGTATGTACATATTTAGCTATTTGACTCAATCCTCCATTCAACACATTAAAAAACAGATGCTTTTAAAACGATCTGCTGGCAATATGCTTGTTAAAATCTGAACAGTGAGAGTATTAAAATTCATATGCATTCATTAGCATTTTATATAAAAGTAAAAGGCTTTTGTTTAATCATTCCATAAAGTATTATAGTCAACGCTGATTATCAAGAAGTTCTCTCCCTGGTTTGCATCGACGGAGAAGAAACTGAATTTATAAGATTGTTACTGAATTGATGACATTTTCTGTCTTCACTCGTGAATTCAGTTGGCAGATGTTTCCAGGAACAAAAAATTCTGTCTTATTACAAGATGTATTAAGCAGGTTTTTCTGCCATAATGTTTGACATGATGTTTATTGCCCAGACCAAATCAGTCCCTTTAACAAGCTATAATGTATGCCAGAACGTACATTATTCCATAGTTCAGGAAACTTCCAGCATGGAACGATAAGTACTTTGATCTTTCAAGCACTATGCTTAATGGACTACACGCTCCCATAGATGGTTTTATTTGTACTCATTTTGTAAAAAAAAAAAAAAAAATAAATAAGGTGCAACTTGAGATTCTGTGTTTTCAGGCTCTGCTTTTACATATTCTTGAGTATTGCAGCTATTTGTAGGTTTGGGGGTTTTTTTCTATGAAAATAAAGAAAATACTTGAAGAAATTTACCATGGAAGAGTTCCATTTTTCCAGTTCTTGGAAAATATTACTGTGCAAGCATCATCCAGACAGCTTTAATTTGATCAAATGCCATCTCCTCATCAGATCACAACAGATCTCAGTGACCCTATGAGAACATAACTGAGGATATTTATTCCTACTCTTTCACAGTCTGAAACAACCTTTCCAGCACCATTTGACACAAACAAATTTTTCTTCAATTAGATGCAGCTGATGCCTTCTTCTGAGGGTACTTTTCATCTAGTCTCTCTGTACCAGTTCTCCCTGCTTGGCAAAGATGATGTGAGGCTTGCTCAGGTTTTTCAAAACCCTTTGAGAAGACCACTAAGAAGCAAATATCATCCTTATATATTTCTGTGGAGTGACAATACAGAATCACAGAATCATTTAAGTTGGAAAAGACCTGTAGGATCATCAAGTCCAACCTTTGTCCAACACCCCCCTGACCCCAAGACCATGTCTCAAAGCGCTACATCCATGTTTTAAGAGCCCAGTGAGTCAAATCTATGCTATACCACACAGAAAGTAAAGGTCACATCTAAATTGCCCTTTGAGGTTACCCCAAACCATCTCCAACACCTCATTGCACCAGGCATCAAGAGATGCCTGGACAGACGGACAATGGTGTCTACAGCCAGGAAGGTGGAGAAGAGCACACTATGTTCACACCTCCTCTTGCAACCACCTACACACCCATCAGTTCTGCCCAACAGAGTAAACTTCACCCATTGTTGGTCCAGTTTTGGTTTAGAAACTGATAGGAAAGTAAATTGCAGTAATTTGTCCTGCCACACACCAAAGCAGGGATGTTCTTCATCAAGAAACTCTCAGTACTAGAACTTATCAAGGAAAAAAGCCCAAAGAAACCTTTCAGAATAAAACCACATTGAAAAACCCAATTTCAGTTAATTCACCCAGGAAAGGAGACCACCACCCATGCTTTCACTAGAACTTACACTACTTCTTTCCTTGGTTTGAAGAGAATAAAATAAAGGCAACATCAACAGTCATATCTGAGGCACAGAGCTGTAAGACAGAGTCATGCCTTTTACGTTTCAGGGGTCAAACCTCCCAAAGCCAAATTTCATGCCTCATCAAACAAAAGAGAAGGTGGAACTGCTAAAAAGGTATCAAAAAAAGGGTTCCTTTTCAACAAGGGGACACTGGGCCAGCATGGTGACTAAATGCCTTTCTGGACAGCACAGCAACGTTGTCCACTGGCTTCTGATGGAGCTGGAGACAAGCTTGGTTGCCCCTCTGAAGAAGCAGGGTCTGGCTGGTGGCATCTCTCATGGAAAGAAAAATCAGTGTCCTGTTGGTGACTCTGAATATGTGCATACATCCTTTTGTTTCCCACGCTCAATAACGAGATATTCCCCAAAACACACACTAATATTTATGGTATTAGTCATAATCTCACATCCAGGTTACAAACCAAGCAGTATTTCTCCTACAAATGTTGTTCTGCTGAACCACAATTAACAGGAACATGTTAAAATTTAAGGTGATTCTAACGTGCCTTTTTTCTGGGTTCCTCTCTGTTTTGCACCAGAAAGGGATATATCCATTTTTACTGTTTTAACAACACTGGCATGTTCTGCTGCTGGATGAAAACACCAACTTCCATAATAAAGGCTTTGGAAATTGCATGACTCAGTCCCGAATGTATAATGCATAGTATGTATATGAAGCAGAATGTGTCAAAGTGCAAATAATATTGTTTGTGCCCCCTGCAGAATTAGAAATCCTCGGGTAGCACTGTTATAACGATCCCATGCTGGTAGCATTACAAAGTGCAAAGGTTCACTGAGTAAGAAAAGAGCAAGGGACAGACTTTCCTCATTACACCATTCTCGAACTATTCTAGCTTAAATATTTATTAAGATATTAATAACTCTCCTCCTTTATCTGCCTTCAGAAGTTCAGCTGAAGCACAATGGATGGCTGCTCATATGAAAACAATACATTATAGGGTAAATCTGCTACCACACAAGATGAACACCGGTGTTTTCCACAATACATTATTAATTCAGCAGGTAATACGTTAAAAAACTACCAGGCTACAACCACTGCCTCCCCAATATATGGCAATATAATACAATAAATGCATGCATGACATGTGAAGCTAATACGCTGCCTCAGCTGCACTAGGAAGTGTTTCTTGTGTACACCTCTGCTTATAAAATCATTTCTACAAAGCCTTCCCTTAAATCATTCTCTTTCTTGATAGCACCAGCGAGATCCTCAGGGGTTCATTTGAAGTCCCCCTTTTGAAATCAGAAAAGGAATGTTTTGTAACTCTTCCAAAACTTCGCATTCAATAAAGTGACAAAAAAAAATATCAATAGAAGAAAGAGCCCAGGAACTCTCTATGAACTCCTGGGCGCCGTCCTCGGAAATGTGTTTGTTTTTTAAAAGAGAAAGCCGTTGATCAGCCAATATTGGGGGTAAACGTATCTATACATCATTAAAGAAGGCTCAAAATGAACTTACTCTAATGTACATCTGCATAGTTTCCTTCTCTTTCTGTGGATTCCGGTACTTTTCGTAGAAGTCACGTCGCTTCTTTGTCTCCTTCTGGATTTTATCTTTTCTCTCCCTCTTTTCTGCAGGTTCATCCGAGCTATCAGAAGACAGCTGTACTTGGGCTTTTGTCTTCTCCACTTCAATATAGTTCTCATTGGGATTCAGCACTATTACTCCATAGCCCTCCTGTTTCAGAAGAGAAACACACACACAAAAAAAGAAGGAATATGAAAAGGGAGAGTTAATGCTTGAAAACTGCTCTGCGTTTACTTTAATGCTCTTACAAAAACTTCTCTATTTATTCCAGTAAGTTCACACAACATAATTTATAGGAGGGTATTTTAAGAGTATTCTGTTTGTTTCGTTTCTGTCATTAAAGGGATATTGATGTGTGAATATGTGTCTGTGCGTGCACTTATGTTCACACGCATCCCTCAGCATCAGAAAAGTTGCCTGTTTTACCTTTAAAATAATTTAATATGTTGTTTTATTCACAAGCACTTTATACAACTTTTCCAGAAAACAGTAGGAGAACTAAAAGCAAAATATTATTTTAAGAACTCTACATAATGATGAATAAAAAGCTTTACACCCAGCCACTAAAAACTTTAAAACAAAAAAGATGGAGGGATTTCATATATATATATATATTAAGGAAAAAATGTGCAAATTATTCACTGCAGTTTAAAATAGTAAAACCTTTTGTCTTGCTGACAACAGAAGTCAATAGCAGCAGTAACAATGAATCAATACCAAAACTGATTCCGTGGTATTGCTCACAAGTCAACTCTTTTACTGTGGGGATGACTTTTAAGTGTACCTTTAAATCTGCTATAAAACTTCACTGGGATTATGTCCTATATTCAACAATCCCAGAGAAAATTTGTGACCTGCAGGATGCTTCTGAGCCTACCAGCTGCAGAAAAGGAGCCAGTTGGAAAATACGTGTACTGATGAGTGAGAAATAAATATTGGATAAATCAGACAACCATTTAATTATGATTTCTAAATGACGGCAAATCAAGAACTGCAATATTTGTGGAAGATATAATCGCAAAAATGGGTAGACAGAGGGGCACGTGTGGTTAAACAGATGAGTCCTTAAAGCCACCATGGGTTCCCAGTTGAAATCAAGCTGTCTTTTAAGGGCAAATTTTAATAAAGACCTACTTTTTGGAAACGTCTGTATTAATTATCTAACTGAACAGCTTCATTCCGGCCTTTTCACTCGGTGCTTCGCTTCGCACTTGGGCGAGGCAGGAGGATCAAAGAGGTCCCCATACCTAGGCTGGCCAGAGCAAGCCAAGCCCACACCCAACAAAAGATACTTTATTTGGTCTGGCTTTCTTCTAATCTGTAGAGCCATTCACAAACCTTGTAGCGCATTGTGGCCACTGTCAGGTAGACAGATTGTCACTCGGTGATTTTCTACAGTTGGACACACTCGACTAGCTATCAAAATGGCATCTGAAGGGAGTTCCTACCCCTCGTCCTTGTGCCCTTCTCAAGCGTCTGCCGTAGCTTCTCCTCCCACCAAAAAACCCAAGTTAAAGGGCACGGTTGCACTCTGCTAAACAGGGTGAAATAGAGGCATTCAGGGCACTGTCTCTGGCGTGAGGGACGTAGTCAAAAAAGGTCACCACAGGCCAACGAGAAAATTGCCTCCTCGCTAGACCCGGCGCCGTGAGTAAGTGGTCTCCTGTCATGGCCCTCCCCTGACGAGAGGGTTGGGCTGGGAGAAATGAAAACCAACGGGCAAATAAATAAACAAACAACAGGGGGAAGAGCAAAGGAAAAGGGGAAATTAAAGAAGAGAAAGTTTAAAATCTACCCAAGCCGCTCTTGGTCTTATTAACACACAACGCGTAAAATTTCCAACTTTGGGGATTCAAGAGCAAAATCCATTGTAGGGGAGAATATCACTTAAAAATATCCCTAAATTATATGCCCCAAATAAAAAGATGGTTTTTGAGCTCGCTATTGGCAGAGCAGAACCAAGTTCCTGCAGTGGTTTTGGGGCTTTCTGTGCTGTTCATCTTCTTGACCTGCTGGTTGTGAGCAGAGATGTTCCACCTATCGATTCGTTTGAGCTTTCTGCTCAACGCCAAATGCAAAATTCATGTGTTGATTACAGGTCCACAAGTGTTACAGGGGTTTGAAACTCCTGTGTCCACTTCAAGCCGGCCACAAAACACGAGACATAAATCATCAAAGAAGTAGAATTTGTCTAAGTTATTGATTATGTAACTGAAAATTACATGACTCATTTGTCCAATTTTACGAGGACACAATGTCAATTTTTCACCCCGACACCAACAGATGAAATACGATTCCATTTTTAAATTCGCTATTTCATAAATCAATTAAAGGATTTTTATCAATTATATTTTAAGCAGTATAACATGCCTCCTTTTACTTTTTTTTTTTAAATTCCTCACAGATACCAGACCTTTCCCATCAGCACAATTTAAGTAATAGCTGAGACAATTTTTCCCGTAATTGATACCAAAAAAAAATCTAAAAATTCATTACTTTTTCTTAAGAAATTATCTCTTTTCAGGCTGTTCTGCTTACACATGATGTAATGTATTTATTTCCCTTTCCCTTGTACTTCTGCATCCAAAACTGCAAGATGCAATGGCACCAGAAAGATTTGAGTGTGATACGTACATAACAACACAGAAAAACAAAATTATGGGTAAAATTTTACCTAGGGACAACCCCTCTCATTCATCCTTAGCCCAAGCATTTCCTACTGGAAAGGAATACTCAGCTCTAACTAACATCTATGCAAGCAACAAGGCTTTGAAGTTCAATTGATTTAAAATAAAAGTATTTCACGTGGGCACAGATGCACCATTGAAGTTCAGTGCAATCAGAAAATTTAAGAAAAAGGTGGAATTCTTCACAAGTCAACCCAAAACTGAGCACACAGCAACACTAATATCTAAGAAAAGGCCTTTAGTGAACTTTAATGGTAGGTAAGAAACCACAGCCTTTGACAAGACTGTTAAACAAAGACAAAATCACATTTATTAGAAGTATCTTCCAAGACCAAAGTTGTGTTCAGAAGTATATACATCACAACATCATTAAAAATATCAGTTTCAGCTCTGATGAGCTTTATTAAAACATAGTGACCTAGGATGCAAGCAAGTGTCATTATCCAGGAGAGTTTCCAAACTGAGACATTAGGTATGCTCCACACAACACTGGAGTAGTTTTCTCCTGTGTGTCCACAAAGAGAAACCCCTAAAGTGCAGTTTTTTCATGGCAAAAAGCTAAACTCTGGGACAACTCACCCCCCTCAGCTCCATCAATCTTGAGCTGACTGCAACAAGCCCAGCCCCATGCTTGACCACATGTCTGAGAGGATGCAGATGTCTCTCACAAGGTCTGCCTGCATCCCCCATCAGTGTCTATCTGTGACAAGACGTGGTGATCGGGACAGACACTGACAAATACAAGTCCCAGCCTCTAATCTAAGAGTTTCTCAGGCTAAAACACCCAAATAACAGCTATTTCCCCAAATTCTAGCACTTCAAGGTAAGTAAAATTTGATCTAGACTAGCATCTTACAGGTAACTGGTTCTGGAGGTAGAGGTCTGGGTGCAAGCTCCACTTTCAGGTTCATAAATATAAATACCATTAACACTTAGGGTTGAGTCAGCAAATGATGATGAAAGGAAGAGCGGCCTGACAAAGTCAAGGGTTAGGAAGAACCATGAATCTCAGTTACAATAACTTTACTACAAAGCCAGAACAATGTAGAAAGGCCTTTTCCACCACAATATACAAGTCAGAAATGGAGTGGGACTTTCTGACTCTTACTCACAGCTCAGGAGAGATGTTCCAAACCAAAATTATTGCCTCTGGCAGCAAGAGTAGGGTTAAAAAAAAAAAAAGAACCACCAAGTATTTGAGGTAAATCCCAAATCTTTTGAAACCTCTCCTGCCTGGCCACATGAATAATGAGCTGAGAGCATTCAGCTCTGCATATTAATCCACCAAGATGGGACACCATATGTGACCAGAGAGGTCAGGGCTGGAGAGGAATCTTTTGACCTATGCAACTATCTTTTTGGACGGCGAGCGGGGGTCTGAAAGAGATCATTTTCCTAAGCTTTATCAAGCCGAATTTCCAAGTTCAGGTTTCTATCTGTCTCGTTGGCAACAAGACTGGGGTGAATTCCCGGGGGAAATGCAACTGGGAGAGCTCGGCTCTTAAATCTGCCCGTGGTTAAGCAGGACACAGCAACGTCCATTCATCTTCCTGAAAGATTCTCCTCATTTCCCATCTTTTCCACGAGAAGCGGACACCGGTGCCACCGTTGCGACATGGTAGGTGCAACAGTGGGATGAGGTCATGACAACCAATCAGAAGTCACTAGTGAAGCGTTAAAGTAAACATAGCTGTTGGAGATGCAGCTCAGCTTGAAAAATGCCCCCTCCATTATTTGAGCAATTTTCTCAAGACGTGACCTGAGACTGAAACGCCTGAAATGTCAGTTGACTCCGCTTTCTGTTTCCACCCAATGTACATTTTGGCAACTGCACCCCGGGCTCATACTTTGTGATATTTCCATCCCGGCTACACCTCGTCCCCCTGAATTCCAGCACTGTGTCCAAGTGTGTAAAAATGCTGCCTTACTGCCAAACACACATTGTCCCCACTAAGTTCCCAACTTAAAATAGCTCATCAAGCGAGGCAGGAAAAGAAAACATGCCACAAAAAGTTTTTAGAGGACCACCTGTTGTCTATTATTTTTACATAGCACTTACTCATAAATCATAACACAGGGTAATTAATCAAGCTGTCAAAGAGAAGGTCAAAGGTTATGTGGGGGAGTCAGAAGGTCATGCATGGGCTGATAGAGGTCAGGGTCACACCGCATTCCTCATTATCAAGTTGGGATGAGAGACGGCCCAAGCAAACAAAAGTGAAAGCAGATGGAGAAGTGAGTGGATAAAAAAAAGGAGAAAATTTCACAAACAAAAAAGAAAAGTGAAAGAAGAATGTCAGTTGCCTTCAAACAAGGAGGAGAATAGAGCAGAAATACATTGAGATGTTCTCAAAAGGTCTCACACAACACAAAGAAACTACAGTTTGATGATTTAAATACACTTCATATAACTTTCCATCCGATCTTTTTGCGAATATCGAGCGGCGCCGCGAAGCGGGCATGGCAGTTTTGGTTCCATTTCACATCTGAAGTCAATACTTTCAAGGTGAAATTAGACAAAAGGAACCTATTACCGTGATGAATGCTGATGGATATATAAAATTGCTTCTAAATGCTGGAGTTTATTCCTGTTTATGGCTACAACCAATAGACGTTCAATAAAAAAGTTATAACCTGTTTGAGTGATGTATTAAGAACTCTACTTTCATATACACAAATCCTCAGGAACACAAAGCATCATAAAAGTCCCTCTGGATGACACAACAGTTATAAAATATTCTATCATTACACTGACCTGAATTAGATGCAGAATACTGTGCAAAATTAGCTGTCACCCTTTCCTCAAAATCTTTGTTAATCTCATTTTGAATGTTTGCAGCTTTATCAACACATGCATCAATGTCAGCTCCTTGGTTACTGAACCGCTGTACTTGGAAGAAGATATAATTAAAATGTTTTGGCACAGAAAAGGTGAAATTGTATCTTCCCCTGTTCCCCGAGGAGTCTGTAAAACATGTAGGATATATTGACAAACACACACCCTTGTCTAGAGCCCTGACATCCCAGGTCACCCAACTGCTATTTATTTCAAAACATTCACTTTACACTTACCCAAACTGTCACCTGCTGTGTTACTAACTTTTAATGGATATTAGAGCTATAAAAACAATAAACTCTTCATTTCCTTTCTGTTACTGCCTTCTAATTCCTCACTGCATCAGGTCTGTATCTACTTGCCTGCTGAACTGTGTTCATCTTATTTCAACATATATAGTACCTTGATGCTGGAATGCATAAAACACACCATTAGCATGTTTCACTTTGCTATTTGATTTAGTGCAAGGGTGGCTAATATTAAACAAATCCATATCTGAGGCTAAAAAAGCTGTTACCACATTTTGAGTTTACTGCTGAAAAGTTTTGGAAAGAAATTAATCTATTTTACATCTCTCTATAATTAGCCTGTGCGTACGATCTGCTTTATGATGTTTGCTCCCAAGGCCAAAACTGAATAAGCAAGTCCATGAATTATAAGGATTTTACTCAGTTTTGTGTGGTATCTTTGATAGGAAACGTCGGTGTGGCAAGACTAATTTCACCACATCAAGATTTTCAGCAGAAATTTATTTCTAATGGTAACTGAAAAACGAGAAACTGTGCGATAGCATCAACCTAATTCTGTGAATTAACAGAAAATAAGTATTCACACTCAAATGCTGCTTCAAACACTAATAAACCCCAGCCCCACCACCGCTCCCTGGTGTGAGGTTCGGGCTGTCTGGAGAAATCACTGAATGGGAGTGAACCCACCCCGGCCACGCAGGCTGCAAATAATCCCTCCACAACCACTGCCCCGGCTGCAGGAACAGCTCCTGCCCTTCCTCACTAACCACACAACAGCTCCGGGGTCCTCACGACCTGCCAAAGATGAACCCACCAGCTGCCCCCAAGGCCCTGCATCTTTTAATGACACCTCATAGGAGCTCCTTCTGTAATTAAAGTCTGAGCCCTGAAAGTTCCACCCCCACACACACACTCTTAAGAAACTATTTTACTTTCTTTCTTAAGAAAAATTTTAGAAGCTTCACAGGGGCACAAGATCTCAAACAAGAACCTCACGCATATTTCACTAAGATTTTTATTGAGAGGTTATTCAGAATTGGATAGAAATTAACTTTTTGAAAGCAATGCAACAGGAATAATGGTTAAATCAAATCACCTCCTTAAAACCCACGCAAGTAACAAGCAAATATTGGTTCTAATTTATCAATAGGGAAACCAAGGAGAACAGCAGCTACTCTCTGAAAGCTATGCTCAAATAAGGCACAGAGAGGAAGCTGGACTGAGGGATTTTTTAATGTTTCTATGGTATTTTTAAGCATCCCATTAACTGATAGTGAAAGTTTGCCACTGCAAATTCTTTTTCCAGTCCACTTTGCCTCCTCCCTGAGAATGCCACAGTATCTCTTAATTATTCTCATTTGTACTTCATGGTGAATATACCCCCAAATGGGCTTTAGATATTTATTTTTTTATGTAGCAGGTGAAAAAGTAAACACATTTATCCTAAATTTCACCTCGTTTCCTTCCCTTTTGTAATAGTGTAAGTATTATTTTTGTAAACACTTTCTCTTTCTGAACTGCAGATATTTTGATGGGCTCGGGGGTCTGTCTGGGTTTGTAACATCTTTAGCTTGCAGAAAGGCAACCCAAGTTGCCAAGTTCTCCCACTTTACCTTTCATCTCCAAGAATTTATCTGTATTAAACCATTCCAGGAGGAGATTAAACATCAATCTCTCGGGAAGTCTGTATTTCAGTGCGAGGAAAAGGAAAATACATCATGCACACAACTGTTTTTCTGGGAAATCTTGAAGTTGCCCAAGTCTTGAAAGACAAGTCCCATTTAGCGTTGGGCATTGTTTGTGGCTGCAGCCTGAGACCCCTCTACCTCAATGACAGAAAATTCAGCTGGTTTCAGCCTGTGTGTGTATTCAGTCACCTCCCTGAGAAAACAGCCACTTGTAATCAAAAACTAAAGCTTCTGGTTCGTACCTATCCTCAGCAAACAGGTGCAACTCGGCACCTCGATGCTCCTTCCTTCCCACAGTGACCTGTGTCAGAGGACCTCCTTATACTTCTCCTGCTAAATAATTTAATTACTTATGAGTTATGGTTTCTTTGTAACCTTTTAAATGACT